>SZWC01012694.1:56098-77072 GCA_023375785.1 Penium margaritaceum | reverse complement strand
GCTCGGGGCCAGCGTTGATGAGTGCGCGCACAGCGCGGGCAGCCTCTGCTGGCTGCGGGACAAATGGGGCTTTTGCGGGGGAGTAGTACTCCCACAATAACTCACCCTGAGCCCACGCACTGAAACGTGTCTCCCAGGATGTGAAGGTGAGTTTGGATGTAAAGGGAGGAGGCGGCGTCTCAAAGTCTTTCTGCCGCGTAGGGAGAAGATTCCGCACGGGCACGGAGGGAGAGGAGGATGAGGAGATGGTACCACCTGTAGGTGGTACTGAGGAGCCTGTAGATCCAGTCTGATCAAGGGGAAGGACTGCAGCAAATGCGGGGACGGCGCGGAGACGGTCGAGAACTAAGGAGGCTACTTTGGACGCTAGCTCCTGCTGGGCATCGCGCTCACGCTCTAGTTCATCCTGTGCCTTGCGGCGTTCTGCCTGTGCCTCGCTAAGTGCGGCCTGAAGGGCCTCTAACTTCTCTTATGTCCCAGGCATGGTAGGGATGAGAGATAGACAAAGAAGGAAGGGCAATCACAAATGAGGGGTGTGAGGAGAGGAGCGAAGGAGAGGCTCACCGAGCTGGTGACGGGGCAGCAGAGCGAAGAGAGGAGACACCACCGCTGCTGCCGAAGAAAAGAGAACGGCCACCCAGCCTGCGACTGCCACGGTCAAGCAGAGGAGACCAGTGACAGAAGCCCCAGCGACTACTGCAGATGCAGACGCAATCAGCACTTCGGTGGTGACGTGTGGAGCGAGCTCCCGTGGAGCTCCAGTGGGGGTAAGAACTGCTGCTGCTGTAGAGGCTCGGATGGAGCCGACGGCTGCTGAGGTGGCGTCGGCGGCTGAGGAGGCAGCAGTGGCAATGGCGGCTGCAGCGGACGTGATCTGGGTGGCAACGTTTGCTGCTGCAGCAGCAAGAAGTGTCAGTGAGGCTGCTGCATGCGTGTAGGCGTCCGTTGCCCGCCCCACGGCCGTCTGTGTAGGAGCCCTGCAGGCGCGGGCGGTGGCGGCGAAGGTAGCTGCAGCACCTGCTGCCGCGTCAAGGACGGCCCCTGCTAGGCCAATGGAGTCTGTGTGGACTGGGAGACCTGAGATGACACCAGGGACCTCAGGTGGAGGTGCTGGCCCGGCAGAAGCAGGCGCTGCAGTGGATGGGCCGGCGGGAGTGTTAGGCGTGGGGGAAGCTGTGTTGGCCTGAGTGCTACTAGGTGGTTGCATTGTGGGAAGAGGAGGTGGAGAAGGCGGTAGATCATCCGCAGTGTAAACTTGTCTGTTAATATCCTCTTCTCGTGCAGCTCCCGCCCGTCGTACGTCCTCACGCCAATAGTCTGCATCCAGCATACGAAACCAGAGTGGAGTGTCGTGATCTGGCGGTGGTGGAGGGTCGTAGTCACTTGGGTCCTCCCACCCGTCGTTAGCGTAGCGGGCAGCAGTCCGAGGGGAGTTAAGCTCCTCGTCGGGAGGGCCGTCACGAGGTGGTGAATCCAGGATGGCGGCGGTGGGGTGACAAAGGGTGTCCGAACTGCAAAGGCCGGAGTAGTACACAAGAGGTGATGAGTGCGCGGAGATATCCAGGATGCACGGAGGTGCGTGAGATGCACGGTGACACCCGGGGTGCGTGGAGATGCCCGGCTGCGTGCACAGAGAGGCACAGTGGTGCGCGGGGTGCACGGAGATGCCCGGCTGGGGCCACGGAAAGGTCTGAGGGCAAGAAGAGGCCCGAAGAGGTCGGAGAGGCTCGGGGTGCAAGGAGATGCCCCGGGCTGTGTGAAGAGGTCCGACGGAGTGGACAGAGAAGTCCACGAGCACCACGACACCCGGATGGCACTGACCGAAGTTGCAGGGAGATGCCCGGGGCGAGTGGAGGTGCTCGACAATGTGGACTGAGGACAGAGAAGTCTAAGGGCACGGAGATGCCCGGGGTGCACGAGAGCACTCGTGAGGGCGTAGAGACGCCCGCAAGTTGTGTGAAACGAGGAAGCCCGGNGGAGGGGCCCGGGGATGCAAGGAGATGCGAGGCGAACCACGTGGGAGCGGGTAGGCTTGAGGTGGCCGAGAGGACCACGAGACCCACTGGCGCCGAGGATCGTAGGGTTATGGGCGAGATCCGCCACTTGCTCTGATACCAGTAGTTGCTAGGAAGTTGCTAGCTGATCCAGGTGTGTGGAAGCATGACACGCAGCAAGCACCAATGCACGAGAGACGCCATGGATGCGGTAACTTGCTTGCAAGGTTCAAGCTCACACCAAGACAGTGAGGGTAGGGGGAGCGAGCGAGACAAGTACCGGTGAGTGCTCACCCACCACGAGCATCAAGCTCGGGCGAGTGAGCACCGCCACCCGGGGGTCGAGCCCGACCTCTCGGAATTAACCGAGGGCGGCTACTCACCGATGCACGGCCGGGGCCGGCACAACGCCCCCAAGGATCAGCACCCGGTAAAAGACAGCTCCCCCACCACATGCAAAGCAAGAGAAGATGATGCAGGGCACGGCGGTGAGAGTGTACGAGCCCTAGCATCTACCGCATCATGATAGGTCATGGAGAATCATGCAAGAGTCATACGAGTGCCAGAGAGCACCCCTGGGTTCAGCAGATGCTTGGGGGCGCCCACGGCTTCAGCCAGCACAGACGCGCCAGCGTTCTCCCCAGGTGATTCCATGTTACTCAATCTGTACATGTGTGTGTGCATTGTGTGGGAGGCAAGAGGGCACAGAGTTGTGAGTGGCCAACGAACTTCAACAGCAAGCGGTCCGCAATGTGTGGGAGAGCGGAGTGTGGTTGTCGTGCTTGCATGGCACATTCCAATTGCTGGCATCTGCGCCTTGTTGTGATTTGCAACGTTCTTGTCAGTCTACTGTGACCACTCGACCATGTCCATACTCGTGCAGATCCCTGAGGCGAGCCCTCGTGACACCGGTGTGACGACTAGCGGCGGACTACCAGCTTGGAGCTGGCCGACTACCGTTCCAGAGCCCAGCTGGACTGAGAAAATGCGTGGAAGCTTCCTAGCAACGCAGCCGCTGACTAGGTGTCAGTGCCTGATCAGACGGTGTCGACTGTCACAGGTCGTACACACTACGGCACGGGTTTGGCTAGGAGACACAAGGCAAAGTGTCAGAATGCTTCAATATAGCCTATGCAGAGAGAAATGACAAATGACAGGTCCAAGGCATAAGTACCTGCCGCGGCGCACGGCGGGTGTCGCACGCGGCAGTCCAAGAGCTGTCCTAAAACCGGCCCAAAACCACTGTTTTAGCCGTAACTCTGCACACACATGTCACAATGCTACGCCGTATGAACCTAGACGTACATAATCAAAAGACGGACGCTACGAATGGTCACATGCATGCATCCATCGACAGACAGTGAGCATACAATGCAAAAACATGCAAATAGGCCTCATGGCCAGTCTGCCGAAAGACGCCTGCAAGATGTAGAAGACACAACAGAGAGTCCCGGTGGCATCTGGGGCTCTGGTGCAGTGGTAGGTCAGCTCCAATCTGGTAGTCCGCCGCCTGTCGTCGCGCCGGTGTCACCAGAGCCGCCCGCATGAGGGATCTGAACGAGTATGGACACGGCCGAGTGGTCACAGTAAACTGTACAGGAACGGCACAAAACACAACACTCCCCCATGACCCAATGGTACGCATGTCCATACGCGTGCAGCACTGGTACGAACACAATAGTGAAAGACACAAACAGATGAGACGCAAACCTGTTGTGATGCTGTCAGCCACACACAGTTGTACAGTTGGTTGTGACCACTCGGCCGTGTCCATGCTCGTGCAGATCCCTGAGGCGGACCCAGCTGGAGACGGAGTCACCTGAGGTGGTGGTCCACCCGCTGGAGGCAGCCTGGTAGCCTACCTGGTGTACCGGAGGGTTGCCACGACCTACGGACTGCGTTTGGAGACCTTCAGGATTTTCTCGGCGGACAGCCGTGCCTGGCTGATTTGCATGTTTATTTTCTTACACTCTCCGGCTGCTGCCGGACATAGGCGTGTGACCAGTCGTTGTGTCCGTCTTTTTGTCTTGCATCCGTAGGAATAGACGGTGCTCCGTTTGGACGCCTGTGCGCAGAGTTTTGGGCCAACTCAGGACAGACAGGTGCCGCCGCGTGCGCCATCCGCTGTGAGCCGCGGCGGCTATTTATGCTGTGGACTTGTCATTTGTCATCTCTCTCTGCACATTCACTGCAATGCAGCTTCTGAGACTTGTCTTGTCTCTCCTAGCCTGACCCTTGCTGTTCTCGCACCCGCTTGCATGCCAGTGCGTTAAGCTGACTGGTCTGTGCCGCCACGTCAGCAGCAGCATTGCTAGGAAGCTGTGGTGAATCTTCTCAAGACCCACATCCCACACTCAACCACTCTGACGCACTGGGCGAAGCCCAACAGAACGAATGACCACTAGGAACTTTCCCCGAGCAAGTGCCTTCGTCAAGAAATTAGCACGCTGCATGTCAGAACCAACCCACATGATGAAAATCAAGCGTCGCTCGACCAGATCACGAACGAAGTGATGCTCAACCGAAATGAACTTTGTGCGAGCATGAAAAACACCAGAGTTCTCCGCAATGGCGAGAGCACTCTGGTTGTCGCAGCGCAGCATAATGGCGGGTACTGGCTGCCCAAGCTCAAGAAACAAGCGCTGCAGCCATACTGCCTCAGCAGCCCCTGCGCCCAAAGCAACTCTGTCGAATCTGCCTCTGTCGAGCTACGTGTAATGCAGCCCTGCTTTCAGCTTCGCCAAGACAAAGCGGTACCACCGAGCAGAAACACGTAGCCAGTAGGACTGCGCTCATCAGGGCTCCATGCCAAGTCACTGTCAGTGTAGCCGTCAAGGACCGCCGAACACTGCCGGCGAAAGTAGAGTCCGAGGTACGGCGTGGAGACCACGTACCATACCACTCGCAGAGCCGCGTGAAGGGCTCTCGCACGTGGAGCCTGCGAGAACTGAGCGAGGAGGTTGACGGTGAATGCGATGTCAGGACGTGATGGTGGTGGTGGTGGCCAGGTACACCAGAGATGCGATGAGACGGAGGTACAAAGTCATGTCCATTGTCTCCTCTAGCTGTGTAGGATCATCCACCTGCAGGGCATCCTGCCCATCGGGTGTAAGACGTGTGGAAGCGGATGGAACTACACCAACGAGATCGCTGAAGCGCTCCCCCACGACGCGTGCGTATCGGGCGTGATGTAATAACAGTGTCCGATGTCTACGATCTCACACTATCTCCATACCAAGAAACACCAATGCAGGACCGAGGTCCTTCATCGTGTAGGCAGTATGCAGGACAGCCTTGGCCTCCTTTACGGCCTCCAGGGACGGAGACGCAATCAGGAGGTCGTCAACATAGACCAGGATGGCGGTGAACCGCTCGGGTGTCGGTAGGATGAAGAGCGAGGGGTCTGCCTCGCTCTGTATGTATCCTGCGTGAGTCAAAGTGCCAGTGATCTCCCGGTTCCAACACCATGGAGAGTGCTTGAGGCCGTACAAGGACTTGCGCAAGCGTCAGACTTTGTCACCGCCCTCAAAATCTGGTGGCTGAGCCACGTAAATCTCCTCATCCAGAGAGCCATGGAGGAACGCATTGTTCACATCCATCTGGTGCAGTTCGCAATCATGCTGAGCCACTACACCGAACAGAGCTCGAGCTGAGGTCATGCGGCCGACTGGGGCAAAGGTGTCAGTGTAATCGACTCCCTCAATCTGAGAGTACCCCTTGACGACCAAGCGAGCCTTGTAACGTTCTAGTGAGCGATCCGGCGTCACCTTCTTGCGAAAGACCCACTTGACCTTAATCGCCTTCCTCCCAGGGGAAAGGTCGACAAGCTCGTAGACTCTGTGCTCTCGGATAGCGCGAAGCTCATCCTCGCAAGCAGCTCGCCAGGCATCGGCATCCTCCGATTAGAGAGCCTCCCTCAATGTCCCAGGGTCAGGCGCCATAGAGGGGGAACTCTGCGTGGCGAGTGTACACGCCTCAATGTCGGGCCTGACAACCACGAGATCAGCTGTTGCGTCACAGGCGATATGGTACTTGTGAGTGACCAGGTCGTGCCCTACAGGGCACGCTGGATGTACCTCTGAAAGCTCGGTGCGAGCACTCAGGCCTAAGGCCTTTGTGCCTGGATCACCGCTCGCGATGCTGCGAGTGGAACGCCTGGGTCCGGGACCCGACGCTCGCTGAGCTCCGGAGTCTAGTGGTCGAAGGCGGCCACTGGGCTCACGGGAGTAACCGCAGGTCGAGGGGCGCACCTCAGGCTCAGGGACAGGTACAACCACAGGAACGGGTACGACCAGAGCTGGTGAGGGGTGAGACGAGGCAGCCGGAGATGCCGATCGAGGAGATGAGTGTGTGGGAGACACGGGGCTGGGTGTGACAGCAGGCAAGGCCGGTCCGGACACTGAGGCGGGGGTGTCAACTGACGTAGGAACGGGAGTGGGCAAGACTGGGTCAGACGCAGGAACAGGGGTGCCGGCAGACACAGGTGATGGTGCAAGAGGAGGCGTGAGAGAAGAGGTACCTGTGGGGTATGAAACAGGCTGTACAGGCGAGATCTATGGGCCGACGGCAATGATAGCCGGATCATCAAGGGCCGGAGATCGAGAGGGGGCTCGAGCGGACACATCAGCCGGACAAGGGATGGTCGCTGGCGTAGAAGTCTCCCCCATCCGCCAAGGACCCGCAGAGGAAGGGACATGGGCTGCGGAGAGGGCTGTGATCGAAGTCAGGTCACGATACGTGAGTGACTAAAAAAACAGCGCATCACGGGACTCAATAACGCGACGGCGAGTGGGGTCCCAAAAACGCCAGGCCTTCGATCGCGGGGAGATGCCAATGAAGGCACACAGGCGACCCCGAGGGGAGACCTTGGACGCCTGCTGGTCCTCGGTGTACCACACGGAGGCCAGGGATCCCAAGACGCGAGCGAGACGAAGGTCAGCACGGTGGCCAAACCAGAGCTCGTACGGTGTAACATGGTCCGAAAGTGGACCATGCAGGAGGCGGTTCCAGACCCAAGTCATGTAGGCAAAGCCCTCGAAGGCAAAAGACTCCGGGAGATCGCACGCAGATTGCATGGCGCGAACCGCATCCTCCATGGTGCGGTTCCAGCACTCAGATACACCGTTCTGCTGTTGGGTAGCGGAAGCGGAGACCTGATGAAAAATCCTGTGCTCAGCAAAGAAGGAATCCACCTCGCCAAGGAACTCGCCTCCGTGATCCGAGCAAAAAACATGTAGCGTGTGGCGAGACTGACGCTCAGCCATCACGAGCCAGAGCCGAACCGCAAGGGCGGCGTCACTCTTCTGACGTAGACTGTAGACCCACCGCATGCGGTTGAAGTCTTAGTCAGCGTCAGTACATACCGGTCCCTCTCGGACAGGGACTCGACCGGACCGAGAAGGTCCGAGTGGACCGACTCGAAAGGCCTAAGCGCTCGGGAGCGCGAGTCAGGGTAGGTGTACCGGTGCATCTTCCCCTGAGCGCAGAAAAGACAGTCGGTCTTGGGTGGCTTCTTGAAAGAAGCCACGTCAAGACCAAGAGTAGGCTGTGTCCGAATGAGCTTTGACACAATGTCGGAGCCCACGTGACACAGACGATGATGAAGCAACCGCTGGTGTTCCCAGGTAGAACACCAGTGAAAAAAATGCGACCGGATGAGGAGGGAGAGCAAGGGGAGAAGGGCCGAGCGATACGATACAAATCATCTATGACTGAAGCACGCAAGACAATGCTACGGGTGTCAGTAGCAGTCACAGTCGCTGAATCAGCGGTGTGCTCCACAGAGAGACCCATCAGAGTGCAGGCACGCACAGAAAGCAGGCTGAGCTCAAGATCAGGCACAAACAACACGTTAGAAAGATACAAGGGGCCAGACGGACCGTCGAAACATACAACCCCCACACCATGGACTGGCAAGGACTGACCAGAGCCTATACGAACAGAACGGACAGTCGTGACAGGACCAAGTTTGACAAAGTCACTACGACGGCACGTCATGTGATGGGTGGCCCCTGAATCGATGATCCAAGTGCCACTGGAGTCACGACTGGTAGACGTCACTGTACAGCGAGCAATGGAACACTCGGCATCATAGGGACGTTGAGCCGACAGTGGGGAGGAACGACGTACATCACGAAGGTGAGACTCATGAATTCAGTCAGTGCAGTCAGGCCCATCATCATCACATGCTGACTGTGCTCCCCCGCTCGCGTCATCACGAGCCACGAGAACGGACGAACAAGCTGTCTGTGAACCACCCAACGATGACAACACACTCGCACCTCCCTGAAAGAGAAGCGCCAGAAGATGACAAAGCTCGACGATGGTGTGGTCGCGTAGGTCCGGATCGCTGCTGCTCACCGGTGAGGATGCAGGAACAGCTGCAGTCGTGGCCACCGCACGTCCCCAGGAGGGTGCGGGGGATGCGCCGGACGTGGAACAAAGAGCATGAGCAGCCTGAAGTCCACGGGTGATCCGCGCCTAGTCAAGCGGCTGCTGGCACTCGGTGTAGCAATGGGCGCCTCCACAGTTGTCGCAGTGTACAGAACGGCCACTACTACCACTGGATGACGACTGCTACTGACCTGATCCACGCTTCCTATTCTTCTTCTTCCCTGGATGGCTATTGCAACACCCTGTGTCTGCGTGGGTGTAGACGGGGTCAAAGAGGAGGAGGAAGATGAGGTGGTCATGGTGGAGGTGGATAAGGGTGACTACAGGAGAGAAGATGGTGGTGATGCAACGACTGCTGCAGCGAGGGAGGTCTTCTGATGCGCTATTGCTGCCTCACGGGCTGAAGTCACCTGGAGGAAAAGCTCATGCGCCCAAGGAAACAGCTGTAGAGTGGCTAAAAAAGGCTTGAGAACAGCATCGCTGTACCGTGTGAAGATGTCGGTGTACTCAAGGCGAACTCCGAGCATAATCATCCGAAGCGCCCACAGTTGTGTGCCTCCTGAGGTCCCCAGACGCGTGTAGAAACACATAGCGCGTCGCCAGTAATCCGTTGCAGACTCCGCAGGCCCGTGACAAAGTGAATGGAAAGCACGAATGTGTGACGCACTAGTGGCGTGCATCTCTGCGGCCAGCAAGGATAACGCCAGATCCCAGCCTCCACGGGGATCGGCGCCGGTGCCTATGCCAGCCTTGCCAAGGAAGGGGCGGAAGTCAACGACAGTCTCGCGTGGCATGGCGTAGAGAAGTCCACGCATGGCCCGGGCTGCTGTCAGTGCCTGTGTTGGGTGTGTGGACTGGTACGGGCTGTGGTAGTAAGGCCACACTCCCTCAGATGTGGCCCACACCTGAAAGAGGATCTCCCAACAGTCGAAACCATCCTCGCTAATGTACCGTGGAGGTGGTGCCTCAAAGTCCTTAGGTTGCCGCTCCGTGGGGAGAGCAACCCCAGGCTTAGGAGGACGAGAGATGGGAAAAACTCCTGGGAGAGGGTGATTGCCAGGGTAGTCAGGTGATGATCGTACCGGGGTCACCGGTGGAGGTCGGGTACCCGTCTGCAACTGATAGAGGCGCTCCTGGAGAACTCGAATCTCGTGCTCCTGGGAATCATCCGTGATGCCTGGCATGAATGGCTCATCGTGTAGTGGCTCATCATCAAGGAGGTCAGCAGGTGGTGGGTCAGGTGGAGCGCCTGTCACGGGTGCCTGGACCAAATGCTGGGTAGAGACCGCAACTCCGGCAGCTCCCTCTGAAATCCGCNGGGAGAGCAACCGCAGGCTGAGGAGGACGAGAGATGGGAAAAACTCCTGGGAGAGGGTGATTGCCAGGGTAGTCAGGTGATGATCGTACCGGGGTCACCGGTGGAGGTCGGGTACCCGTCTGCAACTGATAGAGGCGCTCCTGGAGAACTCGAATCTCGTGCTCCTGGGAATCATCCGTGATGCCTGGCATGAATGGCTCATCGTGTAGTGGCTCATCATCAAGGAGGTCAGCAGGTGGTGGGTCAGGTGGAGCGCCTGTCACGGGTGCCTGGACCAAATGCTGGGTAGAGACCGCAACTCCGGTAGCTCCCTCATAACTCCGTGGAGGGGCAGTGGACTAAGCGCATAGAAGTTCAGTCAGCGTGCGGATAGCGTTAGTTTGCTCTCTCTGGAGACGACGCATCTCATTCTCCTGGCTGCGCAGGTCCTCAATGGCCTGTGAGCGTAGACTCAGTACGCCAGATGAGGAGGAGGGGGGATCGCATGGTCCCTTCTCCTTGCTGTCAGACAGGCTCATGTCGCCGCTCAGTATGGGGCGACTAATGAAGTTTGTCGGATTTAAAAGGCAACAGCGTTTCTCGAGGATTTGAAACGCTTGCAACTTTTGACTGTCCGGCCAAAAAATTGACTAAGTATGATGCTGACGTCAGCAGGTAGTTGCTGACGTCAGCACGACTGATGACGTCAGCAAGCAAAATTGCTGACGTTGGCTTGTCTCTCCTTTTTTTTCCTTTGCGAATCTGCGCGCGCATGCAGCCGCTCCGTGGTGGCCGCGCGGACGTTGCGCGAAAGCTGCGCAGCAGCTTCCGCTCAGCTACTGCTGCAGCTGCGTTGTCAGCTGCAGCAGCAGTTGTGTAGCTGCGGATGTAGTGATGGCAGCAGTGGCTGCACTGCTGCTGCTGCTGCTGCTATTGCTGTGTGCTGTGGCTGCTGCTCGCTGCCGCCGCCGTGCGCTACTGCTGCTGCCGCTACCGCGCTGCTGCTACTGCTACTACTGCTACTGCTCTGCTGTTGCCACCACGGCTGCCACTACTGCTGCTGCGTTGCTATTGCCGCCGTTGCTGCTGTCATTGCTGCTGGCGCTACTGCTGTTGCGCTACTGCTGCCGCCGCTGCTGCTGCGGCCGCTGCTGCTCCGCTGCAGCTGCCGCTGCCTTTGTTGCTGCTACTCTGCTGTTGCGGCTATGGGAGGGGCGGCTGCACTCACTACAACCGCCATGCACCTCGCGTAGCGGTGCACAACACTGCTGCTGCCTCTGCTGCTGCGATCTGTGGTGGGTGGGGATGCATAGACAGCGACCAACTGTCTGGAACATGCCTTAGGAACTTTGCTGCAGCGGTGACTCTCACTGGTGCTACTCTGCTGCGTCTCTGCTGCGCAGCTCAGTGAGAACTCTCACTGCTCTGATACCATGAGAAAATGGGTGGAAACTTCCTAGCAACGTAGCCGCTGACTAGGCATCAGTGTCTGATCAGACGGTGTCGACTGTCACAGGTCGTACACACTACGGCACGGGTTTGGCTAGGAGACATAAGGCAAAGTGTCAGAATGCTTCAATATAGCATATGCAGTGAGAAATGACAAATGACAGGTCCAAGGCATAAGCACCTGCCGCGGCGCACGGCGGGTGTCGCACGCGGCAGTCCAAGAGCTGTCCTAAAACCAGCCCAAAACCATTGTTTTGGCCGTAACTCTGCACACACATGTCAGAATGCTACGCCGTATGAACCTAGACGTGCAAAATCAAAAGACGGACGCTACAACTGGTCACATGCATGCATCCATCGACAGACAGTGAGCATACAATGCAAAAACATGCAAATAGGCCTCATGGCCAGTCTGCCAAAAGACGCCTGCAAGATGTAGAAGACACAGCAAAGAGTCCCGGTGGCATCTGGGGATCTGGTGCAGTGGTAGGTCAGCTCCAATCTGGTAGTCCGCCGCTTGTAGTCGCGCCGGTGTCACCAGAGCCGCCCGCCTCAGGGATCTGCACGAGTACAGCCGAGTGGTCACAGTAAACTGTATAGGAACGGCACAAAACACAACATGGACAACCTAGGCAGCAGGTTGGGGCAGCAGTGTTGTTGATGCAGCATTCGGGCTTCTACACTCGTTGCTACCCCCTGAGTCTGCAGCTCTAGAGTCTAAGTCTGGAAGCTCTGGGTTTGTTACTCAGAAGTGCGCACGCCAGTGTTAGCGCCAGAAGCAGCTGAAAACTGAAAGTGACTGATTAGAAATGAAGAATGAGAAACAATGGGAGACCCCTCCAAGTTCTAGCTCCCCACCACTAGTGTAGAACTTGTTATCAGCTAACCAGCCAATCAGAAAATAGTCCTAGACCTATTTTCTGGCAGGCAGGGTTTTCTCGGTGAGCCCTGCCAGACGCCCGACAGCCCAAAACCCGGGCGTCGTCCGTTTTGCCTAAAAACTGGAGCATACCATAATACCAACGCTACGAACGCAGTCGTGCGGTCAGAATCAGCTTGAAAAATAACAACGAAGAGTTATAGCTGCCTGAACCCGGGTAGTGCCTACGACAGTCAGTGACGCCAAGCAAGGCCACACAGCATGAGACATGGACCCTAGTCATAGCATGACGATGCAGAGGCAATGCCACAACCAGAAACAAAGCTGAGTGGATGGAAACACCATGTGCAGTGGCAGTGACCGCCGGCGGCTTGACCGCTGCGGAGGCTGCCGATGGAGCTGAGCGCATCGCCGTAGGGAGGAAGCTTCAGTGAACGGTGCGTGGGCCTCAGTGCGCGTCGGCTCCACCGCGCGACACTCCAGCAGCGTCGAGTCTCGTCGTCAGTCATCTGCACGCCGATGTACACAAGCCGGGAGGACACAGCAGAGTGCAATGAGAGATGCGCGAAAACCAACGGACACTGCCGGGACTCCGTGATGTTTTCTCTACAGCTTGCCGGAGTCTTTTCGGCGGACTGGCCATGACCCCGATTTGCATGTTTTTGCATTACGTATCCACCGTTTGATGATGGATGCATGCATGTGACCAGTCGTAGCGTCCGTCTTGTGATCCTGCACATCTACTTTCAGACTGCGTAGCATTCTAACATGTGTGCACAGAGTTATGGTCAAAACAATGATTTTGGGCCGGTTTTAGGACAGCTCTTGGACCGCCGCGTGCGACACTCGCTGTGCGCTGCGGCAGGTATTTATGCCATGGACCTGTCATTTCTCATCTCTCTCTCCAAATGCTATTGAAGCATTCAAACACTTTGCCTTCTGTCCCCTAACCAAATTCTTGCTGTTGCGTGCACGACTTGTGACTGTCGTCACCATCTGATTGGGCACTGGCGCCTGGTCAACGGGAGTGTTGCTAGGAAGCTTCCTTGCATCTTCTCATGGTATCATAGCCATGAGATAGTTCTCAGCGAGCTGCGTAGCAGAGACGTAGCAAAGCAGCAGTAGTGAGAGTCACCGCTGCAGCAGATCCACTGGGGCCTATCGAAGACAGCTGGTCCCCGTCGACGCACCCCACACCCATCACGTGAGACCGTAGCAGCAGCATTGCCACCATGCCAATAGCAACATAGCAGCAGAGCAGCGTCAGCAGCAGCAGTGACAGCAGTAGCGTCCTAGCAACAGCTATAGCAGCGCGTTGCGGCAGCAACGAGTGCAGCCGCCGTCCGCAGCCAAAGTGGTGGCCGTGGTAACAGCAGCGGAGCAGCAGCAGCGGTGGCAGCAGCAGCGGCGGCAATAGCAGCGCAGTAGGAGCAGCAGCAGCCACGGCGGCAGCAGTAGCTGCAGCAACAACAACGCAATAGCGATAGCAACAGCATCGCGCGGTAGTGGCAGCAAGCAGCAGCCGCAACGCGCATCAGTAGTGGCGACATTACGCAGCTGCTGCTGCCATTGCTGCGCACGCAGCCACGTAGTTATTGCTGCAATTGACAACACAACTGAAGTGGCAGCTGAGCGAAAGCTGCTGTGTAGCTTCCGCGGAGTTTCTGCACAGCCGTCGCGGAGCGGCTGTACGCTCGCGCAGAACCGCGAGAGAGAAGAAAAGGGGGGAGTCGAGCTGATGTCAGCATTTTTTCTTGCTGACGTCATCAGGTCGTGCTGATGTCAGCAACCACCTGCTGACGACAGCACCATACTTAGCCAAATTTTTGGCCGGACAGTCAAAAATTGCCAGCGTTTCAAATCTTTGAGAAACCCTAACCCGTTTGCAATTTGACAGACTTGATCTATCGATCCATACTGAGAGGCTACATGAACTCGTCTGACAACAAGGGGAAGGGGACAAGTGATCCCTCCTCCTCTTCTTTTGGGGTCCTGAACCCACGCTCGTAGGCCATTGAGGACCTGCAAAGCCAGCAGGATGAGATGTGTTGCCTACCGCGAGAGCAGACGGATGCCATCCGCCCGCTGATTGAGCTTCTGCGTGCCCTGTCCACGGTCCCACGACAGGTTTCCGAGGGAGCTGCCCGCGTCGCGATCTCTATACAGCAGACGGCTCAGGCACCCGTGACAGGAGCTAGACCTGACCCAACACCTCCTGAACTCCTGGATGATGATCCATTCATGCCAGGCATGACAAGCAATTCCTCGGATCATGAGATTCGAGTTCTTCAGGAGCACCTCCGTCAGCTGTAGATGAGCACCAGATCTCCTCGGTTTCCTCCGATACGATCGTCACCCAACTATCTCGGTGACTATCCCCTTCCAGGAGTCTTCCCCGTCCCTCGTCCTCCTCGGCCTGCAGTTGCTCTCCCCACGGAGCGGCAACCCAAGGACTTTGAGACACCACCTCCACGGTACATCAGTGAGGACAGCTTCGACTGCTGGGACATCCTCTTTCGGGTTTGGGCTACTTCAGAGGGAGTGTGGCTCTACTACCACGGCCCGGATCAGCCTACAGACCCAGCACAGGTGATGACAGCAGCTAGGGTGATGCGCGGACTCCTCTATGCCATGCCATGCGAGACCGCCGTCGATTTCTGCCCCTTCCTTGGCGAGGCCGGCACAGGCACCAGCGCCGATCCACACGGAGGTTGGGATCTGGCCTTATCCCTGCAGGCTGCAGAGATGCACGCCACTTGTGTAGCACACATTCGTGCCTTCCACTCTCTCCGTCAGGGGCCTGCAGAGCCTCCAGCCAATTACTGGCGACGCGCCATGCACATCTACTCCCGCCTTGGGACCTTAGAAGGCACACAGCTGTGGGCGCTCCGTACGATGATGCTCGGAGTTCGTCTTGAGTACACTGAAATCTTCACACAGTACAGCAACGCTGTCCTTGAGCCCTTTTTTTGCCACTCTGCAGCTTCTTCCTTAGGCGCATCAGCTCTTCCTCCAGGTGACTTTAGCCCGCAAGGCAGTCGTGGCCCATCAGGAGACTTCTCTTGCTGCAGCAGTCGTCGCATCACCACCATCTTCCCTCCTACAGTCTCCTTCTTCATCCTCCATCACGTCCTCATCTTCCTCCTCTTTGGCCCTGCCCACACCCACTCAGACACAAGGTGTTGCAACAGTAACTCAGGGGAAGAAGAAGAAGGGGAAGCGTGGATCAGGTCAGCAACAGTCACAGCAGCAGTCGTCATCCAGTGGTAGCACTGGACGTTCTGTTCACTACTACAACTATGGACGCGCCCATCGCTACACCAAGTGCGAGCAGCCGCTCAACTTGGCGCGGATTACTCGTGGGCTCCACGCTGCACACGCCCTCCGTTCCACGTCCAGGATGTCATCCTCGCCATCCGCCGGACGCGTGGCGGCCACGACTGCAGTTGTTCCCGCTTCCTCACCGGCGAGTAGCACTGATCCGGACCCAAATGACCGCACCATCGCTGAACTCCGACACCTTCTAGCGCTCTATTTTCAGGGAGGTGCGAGTGTGTTATCATCATCGGGTGGTCCATAGACTGTCTCTCTGTTTTTTCTTGTGAGTCGTGATAAGGCGTGTAGGGGAGCACAGTCAGCATGTGATGATGATGGGCCTAACTGCACCGATTGGGTTCACGAGTCTCATCTTTGTGCCCTGCGTCGTTCCTCCCCACTGATGGTTCAGCGTCGCTCTGATGCCGAGTGTTCCATTGCCCGTTGTACAGTGACGTCCACCAATTGTGACTCTGGTGGCACTTGGATCATCGATTCTGGTGCCACTCATCACATGACGTGTCGTCGTAGTGATTTTGTTGTTCTCGGTCCTGTCACGTCTGTCCGTTCCATCCGTACAGGTTCTGGTCAGTCCTTTCCAGTCCATGGTGTTGGGGTTGTATGTTTTGACGGTCCGTCTGGCCCCTTGTATCTTTCTGACGTGTTGTTTGTGCCTGATCTTGAGCTCAGCCTGCTATCTGTGCGTGCCTGCACACTTATGGGTCTCTCTTTGGAGCATACCGCAGACTCAACGACTGTGACTACTACTAACACTTGTAGCGTTGTCCTTCGTGCCTCAGCCGTAGATGATCTATATTGCGTCTCTCGGACCTCCTCCCCTTGCTCTCCTTCCTCCTCCGGTCGGTTCTTTGTCACTGGTGATCTGTCTCCGGAACACTAGCGGTTGCTTCATCGTCGTCTGTATCATTTAGGCTCCGATACTATGTCAAAGCTCATTTGGACATTGCAAGCTCTCAGTCTTAACGCGGCTTTTTTCGAGAAGCCACCAAAGACCGACTATCTCTTTTGCGCTCAGGGGAAGATGCACCGATGCACCTACCCTGACTCTTGTTCCCGGGCGCTTCAACCTCTCGAGTTAGTTTACACAGACTTTCTCGGTCCTCTTCCGGTCAAGTACCTATCTGATCGGGGCCGGTATGTTCTGACTCTGACAGATAACTTTACCCAGATGCGATGGGTCTACAGCCTGCGTCAGAAGAGCGACCCTGCCCTTGCGATTTGACTCTGGCTAGTGATGGCTGAGCGTCAGTCATGTCACACGCTACATACTTTCCGCTCCGATCACGGCGGTAAGTTCCTCGGTGAGATGGACGGATTCTTTGCTGAGCACGGGATTTTTCACTAGGTCTCCGCTCCTGCTACCCCTCAGCAGAACGGAGTTTCCGAGCGCTGGAACCACACCATGGAGGATGTGGTTTGCGTTATGTGGTCTGAGTGCGGTCTCCCTGAGTCCTTTGTCTTTGAGGATTTCGCCTACATGACTTGGGTCAGGAACCGCCTCCCGCACAGTCCGCTTCCGGACCATATTACACCGTATGAGCTCTGGTTTGGACACCGTGCTGAACTTTGTCTCGCTCGCGTTTGGGGATCCCTGGCCTCCGTGTGGTACACCGAGGACCAGCAGGGGTCCAAGGTCTCACCTTGGGGCCGCTTGTGTGCCGTCATAGGCATTTTCCCGCGGTCGAAGGCCTGACGCTTCTGGGACCCTACTCGTCGTCGCATCATTGAGTCATGCGACGCGCTCTTTTTTGAGTCTCTCACCTACCATGACCTGACTTGGATCACGGCACTCTCCGCCACACATGTTCCTACCTGTGAGGGTTCTCGAAGGATGGGGGAGACTTCTAAGCTAGCGCCCACCTCTCAACAAGCTGATGTGTCCGTTCGAGCTCCCTTCACCTCTCGGTCTCCGGCCCTTGATGACCCGGCGATCCTTGCCGTCGGTCTAGAGACCTTGCCCGTACAGCCTGTTTCATGCCCTACAGGTACCCCTGCTTCTGTTCCCGTGCCTACTTTTGCGCCAGTCACTGCGTCTGTTGGCACACCTGATTCTGTGTTTGGTCCAGTCTCGCCTACTCCCGTACCTGCATGTGCAGGCACTCCTGCCTCTGTGTCAGGTCCAGTCTTGCCTGCTCTTGCCGTCATACCCAGCCCCGTGTCCCCCACATACGCATGTCCTCGCACGGCATCACCGGTTGCCTTGCCTCAGCCCCCACCAGCTATGGTCGTACCTGTCCCTGAGCCTGAGGTGCGCCCCTTGAGCTCAGGTTACTCCCGTGAGCCCGGTGTCCGTCTGCGACCACTGGATTCTGGAGCTCATTTAGCGTCGGGCCTCGCACCCAGGCGCCCCTCTCGCAGCATCGCCAGTGGTGACCGCGACACAAAGGCCCTAGGCCTGAGTTTCCGCACTGAGCTCACAGAGGTACATCCAGCGTGCCCCGTAGGGCACGATCTTGTCACTCGCAAGTTTCATATCGCTTGTGATGCAGCAGCTGGTGTTGTGGTCATCAGGCATAGCACCGAGGCGTGTGTCATTGCAACGCAGAGCTCTCCCTCTATGGCGCCCGACCCGGGCACCCTGAGGGAAGCTCTCTCATCACAAGATGCTGACGCTTGGCACGCTGCCTGCGAGGATGAGCTTTGCGCTATCCGAGAGCATAGAGTCTACAAGCTTCTCGACCTTCCACCTGGGAGGAAGGCTATTCAGGTCAAGTGGGTCTTTCGCAAGAAAGTGAAGCCGGATGGTTCACTGGAACGTTACAAGGCCCGCTTGGTCGTCAAGAGGTACTCTCACATTGTGGGCGTCGATAACAGTGACACTTTTGCCCCTGTCGGCCGCATGACCTCAGCTTGAGCTCTGTTTGGTGTAGTGGCTCAGCATGACTGGGAACTGTACCAGATGGACATGAACAATGCGTTCCTCCATGGCTCTCTGGATGAGGAGATTTATGTGGCTCAGCCACGAGGCTTTGAGGACGGTGACAAGGTCTGGCGCTTGCGCAAGTCCTTGTACGGCCTCAAGTAGTCTCCGCGGTGTTGGAACCGGGAGATCACCGGCACTTTGACTCGTGCGGGATATGTACATAGCGTGGCAGATCCCTCTCTCGTCATCTTACCGACACCCGACCGGTTCACCGCCATCCTGGTCTCCGTCCCTGGAGGCCGTGAACGAGGCCAAGGCTGTCTTTCATAATGCCTACAGGATGAAGGACCTCGGTTCTGCATCGGTGTTTCTTGGTATGGAGATCGTGCGAGATCCCAGGCGTCAGACACTATTGATGCATCAGGCCCAATATGCACGAGTCGTGGGGGAGCATTTCAACGATCTCCTTGGTGTATTGCCCACCGCTTCCACACCTCTTACACTCGATGGGCAGGGTGCCTTGAAGGTGGATGATCCCACACAACTGGGGGAGACTGGACGTGACCTTGTACCTCCGTCTCACCGGATCTCTAATGTACCTGGCCACTACCACACGTCCTGACATCGCTTTCGCTGCCAACCTCCTTGCTCATTTCTCGGAGGCTTCACGTGCCAGAGCCCTTCACGCGGCTGTGCGAGTGGTGCAGTACGTGGTCTGCACGCCGTACCTCAGACTTCGCTTTCGTCGGCAGTGTTCGATGGTCCTTGATGACTACACTGACAACGATTAGGCCTGGAGCCCAAATGGACGTAGCTGTACTGGCTACGTGTTCTTGCTCAGTGGTACCGCTCTGTCTTGGCGTAGCGGGAAGCAAGGTTGCATCGCACGTAGCTCGTCGGAGGCAGAGTACGTTGCTTTGGGCACAGGGGCTGCTGAAGCAGTATGGCTGCAGCGCCTGATTCTTGAGCTTGGTCAGTCAGTACCCGCCATTGTGCTTCGTTGCGACAACCAGAGTGGTCTTGCCATTGCGGAGAATTTCGGTTTCTTTCACACTCGCACGAAGCACATTGCGGTTGAGCATCACTTTGTGCGTGATCTGGTGGAGCGACACGTGATCTCCGTCATGTGGGCTCGCACTGACATGCAGCGTGCTAGTTTCTTAACGAAGGCATTAGCTCGCGGAAAGTTCCTGGTGGCCATTCGTTCCATTCGGCTTCGCCCCATGCCCGAGGGTGGTTGAGTGTGGGATGTGTGTCCGTGTTCCATCTGTTTTACACTTACTATTGTACTTAACCCAGTGCTGCACCTGTATGGACATGTGTACCATCGGGTCATGGGGGAGCGTTGTGATTTGTGACATTCTTGTACAGTCTACTGTGACCGATCGGTCATGTCCATACTCGTGCAGATCCCTGAGGCGGGCCTTGGTCACATCAGTGCGACGACTGGCGGCGGACTACCAGCTTGGAGCTGGCTGACTACCGTTCCAGAGCCCCGGACACTACCGAGACTCCCTGCTGTTTTTTCTCCAGCTTGCAGGAGTCTTTTCGGCAGACTGGCCATGAGCCTGATTTGCATACTTTTGCATTGTATGTCTACCATTTAATGATGGATGCATGCATGTGACCAATCGTAGCATCCGTCTTGTGATCTTGCACGTCTAGGTTCAGACGGCGTAGCATTCTGACATGTGTGCGCAGAGTTATGGCCAAAACAGTGGTTTTGGCCGGTTTTAGGACAGCTCTTGGACCGCCCCGTGCGACACCTGCTGTGTGCCTTGGCAGGAATTTATGCCATGGACCTGTCATTTGTCACCTCCCTCTGCAAATGCTATTGAAGCATTCAGACACTTTGCCTTGTGTCCCCTAGCCAAACTCTTGCCGTTGCGTGCGCGACTTGTGACTGTCCTCACCGTTTGATCAGGCACTGACGCCTGGTCAACGGGAGTGTTGCTAGGAAGCTTCCTTGCATTTTCTCATGCCTACTGTGCCAATTTCAATACTAGAGCATGTCTTGCGAGATGCAGAGTGGTTAGTTGATCAGGTGCGTGTGTTGTTAGTGTTAACACTTCAATGGGGGCCCTGCTAATCTCCACTACAGCTCACACAAAGAGTGGAATCAATCCACCTCTTCCTCCCCAAGGAAGATGTTGGTTTTCGCGCATCTCTCATCGTGCTATGTTGTGTCCTCTCGGCTTGTGTACATCGGTGTGCAAATGACTGATCGCGAGACTCAACGCTGTTGGAGTGCCGTCCGGTAGATCCGACACACGCTGAGGCCTACTCGCAGTTCAATGGAGCCTCCTCCCTCCGGCGACGTGCTCAGTTTCATTGGCAGGCCTCGTCGGCGGTCGGGCCGCTGGCGGTCACTGCCACTACAAATGTTGTCTACATGCACCGAGCGTTGTTCTGACTGCGCCATTGCATCTGCAGCATCACGCTCTGCCTAGTGTTGTGATGTTGTCAGTCATACACAGTTGTACAGTTGGTTGTGACCACTCGGCCGTGTCCATGCTCGTGCAGATCCTTGAGGCAGACCCAGCTGGAGACAGAGTTCCCTGAGGTGATGCTCCACCCGCTGGAGGCAGCCTGGCAGCCTACCCAGTGTACCAGAGGGCTCCCACAGCCCACGGACTACGTTTGGAGGTCTTCAGGATTTTCTCGGTGGACAGCCCTGCCAGGCTGATTTACATGTTTGTTTTCTTACACTCTCCGGCTGTTCCCGGACGTAGGCGTGTGACCAGTCGTTGTGTCTGTCTTTT
>SZWC01012693.1:4919-15806 GCA_023375785.1 Penium margaritaceum | reverse complement strand
CGGCATCACTGGAGAGAGTAGGGTTTGACGTTCGATTAGCAGTTGGCGTTGAGGGCGTGGAATTTCCAGCATCTCCGACAAAACAAAACTTTAGTTAAAGTGACTTTGGCACGTTTTTTCAAAGTCGTGAAATCTTGGTGCCATGCAGAAACGAGGTTGAGACGGGTTGCAGCCAGCAACGCGGGTTGCGACGCGAGACTGCCGCAACGCGGGTGGCCAGCGAACAATAAACCGAACCCCTCGGTTACTTGGTTGCCGAACCCTACCCACGCGTGCTACAAAGAAGCAGTCCTCAATCACCCTCCATGAGTGCATGGACGAGCTGGACATCCAGCGCGAACAACAGCTACGTGGGCATCCCATGCCATGGTTTGCTCCATGGCCGCGTCGTCAATGTGCTGCTGACTTTGGCCATGCTGCCAGGGTCCCACAACTCTCAGGCCCTGCATACCTTGTACGGAGACACCCTTGAGGACTGGGGTCTGTGGAATAGACTTTTCTGTTTGTTAATGGACGATGTCAGCGTGAAAGTCTCGGTGGTTCGCCGGCATCTGACCGTCCACTGCTTCGGTTTTTGCCCAGACAACTTCGTCTGGTGTTTCGACCATGTTCTGCTCCTCGGCGTGGGTCAGATTCTGTTGAGCGACGCCATGGAGCAGATCGTGAGCCGCATCCGGATGCTGGACCATCAGACTCCGTTTTCTGAGGACAGCGGAGTTTAATGCAGGGAGCCAGGGTGTTGAGGGTTAGGGGGGGGGGTACCTTTTAATACTTTTGCCGGAAAGCAGCTTGTGGCCGTACTTGACCCACGCATAGCCATCGCCTGCGCGCCTCGTACTTGCGTTAGCAGTCTTCCTCATCGCGTCGTCTGCCTCCCCCCCCTCCTCCTGCTGCTGCTGCGGCGGCGGCGGCGGTGGCTGCTGCTGCTGCTGCGGCTGCGGCTGCGGCTGCCGCTGCGGCTGCTGCTGCCACTGCTCCTGGTTCTGCTTGTCCTCCAGCTGTTGTTGCGGGTAGTTTTTCTGTTGCTGCTGTTGCTGCAGCTGTGGTCGTCCCAGAAGCCGCTGCTGACGGATCCGTGGCTGCGTTTCCTGAGCTGGCGCGGAAGCGATATGCGATGCGGTGGGAAAGCTTATAGATACTGGTGCCGCTACCGCTGCTGCTGCTGCTGTTGCTGAGCCTGGCACAGCGTTAGGCTCTACAATCACTTCCGTTACTGCCTTCCTCTCCATGGTAGTCCGAGGAAGAGGAAATGCTGGAAGCTGCAGACCAGACTGGCGGGGGAAGGAAAGGACAAGCGAGGGTGGAGAGCACTCGCTCGCTGCTGCAGCAACGGCGGCAAGGCTAGATTCCGGCGCCGAAGCAAGTGCCCCACCACCCACCATGGATGGCGCTGCCGCTGACGACGGCGTGGCGGAGACGTGCGCCGTTGCTTGCGGAGCCATCGCAGGGTTATGAGGGTGAGCCTGCGCCTGAGGGGCCACGCCGACGCCACCCGCCGTGACTGAGTCTGGCACTGACTCAATCGCCATCGGCGGCGCGGTCGAGGCCACAGGAGCCGTCTGGTCCGCAAGAGAATGGGTTGCAAGCAAATGGCTGCGGAGGGGATGGCCAACCTGAGCCTGTATTGGAAGAGGGGCCACGACCAAAACAGCCGCGGGCTGCGCCATAGCTTGGCTGGTGCGGTCCTGGCAGTGGGAGTCCCGGCTCTGGCTGAGCGTGTCGNGAATGAGGTTGCATTATTCACGCAACTCGGCAAGTGGATGCCTCCGATAACACGCGAAAGTGCCGCGAGCTCACTCGAGCCGGCTTGAAGCAGCGAAGAGCCTCGGAGCGCGGGCGGGAAGTCGCGAACTGCGTTGGCGCGGACGCGGGCATGAGGACTGCACCGCGACAAGGCGGCGACAGTGCGCACGGGGGTCTGATTAGCCAATGGCAGTGCTGTTCATAAATGTCGGTTGAGAGATAGCGTCGTGCCTCCGATTTTATGCGGTACGCGAACAGTGCCATGAAATCATGCAGCTCCCTTGCTCTTCCCACTTCGCTCCCTGCCGTTCTCTCTGGGTGCGGCTGGAATCGTTCGTTGGCTGAGGGAACGATTTTGTGCGTCTGCTCTGTTGCATCAGTATAGTGGGTCTGCGAAATTCGTAGGTGTTTGCACTCATTTTTGCTCTGTAGTTTAGGGACCGTGCGACAAAATCGAGTTCCTAGGAACTCGATCTCGACGGTGACAGGATAAACAATGCAGTCAATCCTATGAGGATCGGTGCCCGTTCCGTATGAACGACGTTCATGCGCATGGTAGCCACTTTTGCTCCTTGTTTGAAGCCTGTCGGAGATCCAAATGGGGGAGATTTTGGGGGTGTTGCTAGCAACCACTCCGGAACACCCCAAACCGCGTTCCAAAAAGCGCAAGCGCGTTCGTCTCGGAAAATGTGCCGAAAATTTGCTATTGTTAGGTCGTAACTGCCTTCGTGACAATGTTTTGCTTTGCCCGGTGAAGCCACACACATGCCACCTACATTCACATTGTTAAACAAAGTAATTGAATTTTCCCTTACAACTAGAGGTTTGTGATATCCGCAGAACGTTGATGTTAGCAAACTCAACTATTTCCACATGACGAGCAGTAATGCCCCTTTTTTTTGCTGCATTGCTGCATCATACTTCATGTTGGCAGGCTTTCATCACTGTTTGTCACATTCAAGGCACCAATTCGACGTATTGCGATGGTTAGTAGTCGGAAATTGGACTTCACCAAGAGCAACATTTCCTTGGAGCAAAACGAGGTATAATGTATCATTATGTAGTTTCAACTGTGCTCTTCAATTTACCTTGGAAGCTCACTCGAATGAGGAGCAAACTAATTCTGCACCCTGTCGGAAGCTGGATAAAGATTATGTCATTTGTGTACCTGTGAACTCGAAAGGGCGCAAACAGCACCAATGCAATTTCGAACTCGAGTTCCTACAAAATCGATTATGTCACACGGTCCCTCAGTTTTCACCGATTATTTTTGAGTTATCGATGGCATTAGTGCATAGACAACATTACCTAACTAAAGCATGGCATGTTCATTCATGGAATAAAACCCCCACAATCTCCATCGTCATGTCTGTAGGATTGATAACACCTTGTCCTTCTTGACTCCTTTCAGGCATGTCCATCGCATTCTCCAAGATGACGCAATACCCAAGCCGCCCAAAGACTCCCACACCTGATCAACAAATGGTCAACAAATGCTAAACAAGTTCCATTCAGCTCCCAACAACCTCTTCACGATCATTAAATTGCTCTTGCCTATAGAAATTGTACCCACAAACACGTCAACGACACTCACGAGCGATTCCCAACCACTTGCACATGCCAACATTATCTTCATTGAAAAACAAAATCCAAGATTTGAAGTCTTTTTCTATCCCCTAAAAGCGCCTGGTTGTATTGAATTCATGAAACGGAAGACCAAAAAGAAAAACCCCAACAAACTCAGGGGCTAAGATGAGTTCAAACCTCTGATTCGTTTGTTTGAAGTGCCCTAGTAACGATAACAGCCACACCCTCTCTCTCTCTCTCTCTCTCTCTCTCTCTCTCTCTCTCTCCCTCTCTCTCTCATTCATTCTCTCTCTCTCTCTCTCTCTCTCTCTTTGTGTGTGTGTGTGTGTGTGCGTGTGTGTGTGTGTGTGTGTGTGTGTGTGTGTGCGTGTGTGCGTGCTTACATGCGTGCATGCGTGCGTGCATGCGTGCGTGCTTGCCTGCGTGCGTGTGTGTGTCTGTGTGTGTGTGTGTGTGTGTGTGTGTGTGTGTGTGTGTGTGTGTGTGTGTGTGTGTGTGTGTGTGTGTGTGTCCCTGTTGTGTGCTCATGTTAGCCTACAACTCCAAGTTTGTTCGAGTAAGGTGCTCCTTTTGAGCTAAGGTATAATCAACTATGCCCATGACTCGGATATTGTAGTAGCTTTTTCTTCCACCTTAGAGCCAACAAAATTCATTGGTGTAACTAGAATTAGGGTTACATTGATTGTAGCATGGAGGAGGCTGATGACATGGCCTGGGTGGTGTAGCAACTGAGGCGGTGTGGATCTCCTTTCTCCTTCAAAAGTCCCGCCTCTCCCCACCAGTAGTTTTGCTGTACACACACATTGGGAAGGGATTGGTATTTGTCACGAGAACTCATGAATTTCATTTCCGCAACAAGCAAGTCCATGTTGAGAACCACTACATGCACGATGTTGTTGTCGTAGGCAATTTCTCCCTTCAGTAAATTCATGCAAAGTAGCAGCTGGTTGACTTCCTCACAAAGACTTTCATAAGCCTACCTTTGCCTCAAGTATCGCTGTGTTCGGTCTTTGCACCCTTCTCCCTCTTGATTCTGGCTCACCTCTTTTCTTCCCGCTTTCATATTTGCCTTTACCTTGTCTACATCGTGTGGTCATCTCCTTGATGGCCATCAATCTGGTTCTACTGTACTACCACACATGTTTTGTCTCCATGTGAGATTCATCTAAGGTGCCCTCACTCGTCGACCCCGCAACCAGACCATCACCTCCCTTTGGTTGTTGTTCATGCCTGCATATTGTTCTCCCCCTTATCTGTTGTGAACCCGCTACTTCTTGGTCGTTGTGTGTTTCCCGGAAGTGGGTCTCAACTTCTTCACCATCCCATTTGCAGCATCTCTTGGTGGTGGCCGTGGATTGTTCAACGGCTGTGACAATGGTTGCCGCTTGAGGTGAAGGTGCTTCTTGATGCATTCTTAAGGAATGGTGCTTTTGGATGGGTGCTTGCAGAGGGTTTCTCCTGGATGAAAGATTCTTCATGTGTGCATCCTACTGAGTGCTTCCAGCTAGGTGCTTATGGGGGATTGTCGATGACGGTATGCTCCTAACAAGATTTAGTGTATTAGATGCTGTTGAGGGACTTTCTAGTGCTTCATGTTCTTACAGCTATGATGCTCCACATGTGCAAACATGTGTTACCTTTGGCATGAGGGTAGTGTTCTTGAGTGTGGTGTTGTTGCTGGCCAATTGCCTCGTGGAGCCTTTTGGTGGTTGTGTTCAAGCGTAGTGTTCAAGCTTTTCGGTGTGGCATGTGCACTTTCTTACGGTATTGTTTTTAAGTACTCAACATGTGAAAACTCTCCCTGACCACACCAATTTCATTCAAATCTTACTTCTCCTAAACATTGCCCTGTTATGCTATGCATGTCAGGATTTTTGCAAGACATACATTTCCTTGTACACTTGCTGTTGGGCATGTTTCTACCTGTTATGCAGATGGTGCTGAGCTGCTTGGGCATTGTGATAGATGCATGCATCACACAACGTTTTTTGTGGTACCTATTGTAATGTGGGCACTTGCTCTAGCTTCATGTTATGACTATTCCATATCTCATTTGCTCAATGGAGAGCGCATTTCACTCATTGTTGTGGATTTAAAAAAATTCATGCTCAATGCCTTTGAGCTGCAGTCAAACTAGGGTTCTGGTACGGAGCTCGTTTTTTCCACATTAATTCGTAGCTTTTATTTTTTTTGTACCTCTAGATCTCTGCCACACCCAAATCATTGCCTCAATGAACTTCCCCTCACAGATTCCGAGTGCTCATGCCTCTCACAAGTTCTCGAGGGCTCTCAAACTCTGCCACAACTAAATGTTGCGCTCTTCCCCCCATAGCATCGAGAGCTCTCACTCTAGTCTCTCACCCTCGTTTGACTCGTCCTCCCTCCTGTCCCTCTTTCTCTACCCCAAAGACTAGGGCCGTAACTCAGCACAGCGTAGACATTTTTCATAGGTGAAATTCCTAGCATGTACCAACCACAAAGATGTTATGACATTAGGAGGATTTCATGATTCTGGTAGTTCACTTAAGCGTATTGATTTGGACCTGCCACTTTGTTCCTCTGAAGAGCCCTACTCATGACTATTTTCTAGTGCAGTAAGGAACACTTATTCATTTTCTTCAGGGCTTTATACTACATTAAAATCATGTAGAAATCTCCAGAATGATGTTTCCTTCTTGTGAATCAGCTAAAATTGATGTTGTGTTTCAAAGATGATGGAAGTGCCAATATGTAGGCATACTGTGGCGTATCAGAATCTTTACATGAATGCTCAATGAAACTCATTAAATGAATTTTTCAAATCATGCACATGTTCATCTTGTACATGCATGCATTGGGGTGGAAATGAGTGTGCAATGCAAGGTGACCTAGCAAGGGGAGGCGATGCACCATGAGTTGCGCACCATCGGTGGGCCGAGACCCACAATCACCTGCCCTAACATCGTGTGCCTACCTGCCTCTTGAAAGTTTTGGATGTGCCCCATCTCTAGCTGCCATGATTATGTCTTAGTTGATCTTGAACCTGACCTGGTTTCGTCCTTCACATGCTAGTGACTGAATTTGGGAATAGTGAAACATAATTGATTCTTGTCGTTACTTTATCTTATACTTGGATGGGAAAGTGCAAATTACACTCAAACTGAATGCAGGGTAGTTAAGGCCTTTTAGGGCCATGATGGCTGACGTTTTCTCCACCTCAAGCAAGAGCCATCAGGTGTTGCTCGCAAGCCTATGGGTGACCCTCGCTCACCTTGAGCCTTGTTCCTTCTTCAAGTAAATAAAGTAAATCCATGGTTGTCCCTTTTGCCCAAATCCTTCTACACTCCATGGAACAAAGCAAGAGAAGTTGTGGTGGAATCATTGTCAAGATTGATTACAAAATTGAGCTGCAACCACAAGAATAGAACACGAGGTGAGTGGCAGCCCACAGCCCTGCTTGCATAGGCAAGGGCTTTGCAAGGAAGGCACGCAATGGCTGGACCTCTACAAGGTCCTTGTGCGGCTAAAGATGTGGGATAGGCGATCTCTAGAAGTTGTATATCGATAAGGCACCAAAGAGAACAATGTCAAAGGAAGGAATTCAGCGCTTAGGAACAAGAAGGGATGCCAAAACATCCATGGAAGCGTTGAGGAAGGAAGAAAGGCAACAACAACTGTAAGGGAGAAAGGAACTAGGGAAAGAGCAAGATGCAACCTGCCACAAGAGTGCCCCTCTCGGTTTGAGAAAGGGATTGGCCGCGAGCCATTCTGATGAGGGGCCAAGGCTTCCTCTAGGAACAGGGTCCCAGTAGACAAAAGCATGAGTCAAGCAAGCACTGATTGCGGAAATTGAGGAGTTCTTCTAGCCCCGGCAGCAAAGAACCCATCGCCACCACTGGGAAAAAATGTCCTATGTCATGGCCCAAAAAGATTTCAAGTCGCCACCATTGGGCACAGGTGATTTTCTAGCATGGAATGACATCTTCCTTGCTTGGCTGGCTGAGCATGTCATTTAGGCATTGTATTTGAACCCTCCAACTGACGCAAAAAAAAAACTGCATTCTCTTGCATTCAATGCGATGGTTCGGGTAGTTCCCAATGACCAAGAAATTTCATGTGGCATCTACGCTTTGGTGGCAAAGGGGAAGACCAATCCAACGTTGGTAGCGTAGTTCCTGGCCACTACAAGGTGTTGAAACATCTTGCAACCTGGCACGAGGAGCAAGAAATGGCCCTGGTCATAACTCCTTATGACAGGGTGCCCGGCCTTTATTCAAAGCCAGGCGTGACTATCATAGATCTGTGGGATGTTGCAATGGATATTCGTTTGGAGATTCTCAGTCTTAGCGCTCCTTGCTTTCTGCTTGAGTGGTTGGTCCTTGTCCGCTATTATCTTGACGAGTTGTACAAGGACTCTTGATGTAATCTTCTCTGATATATACTTGTAATTGACATTAAAGCTACATATCTGGATGAGGTTTTTTAGGAGCTCCGCCACTATGAGGATATCCTACGTGGGGAAACACGTATGGCAGGATCCTCTTCAGGTAGTGCCTTCATACATCAGACCTGTCCAGGCACTTTCACAAGATCGAGCTATATCGTAGGCCAAGGAGGAGGAGGATAAGGTATGAAGTTAGGTAGAGGGAGAGGTCGTGGCCCGGTTATAGTTGTTTTGTACAAGAAACTAATGCGGCTAGCCCGATCCCTATTTCCAAGCTTGCCTTGAGTTCTAAGGGATCATTACTCAAGCCCAGCTATCTTCCCTACCACTTCCTCACCCTCAAGAGATGCACCCACCTCTGTTTTCAACATAGACATAGTGCGCATGGTCTTTGTTCCTTGTGCCATGTTTCCTTGTCCTTGGCCACCTTTGGGCCATCCCCGTTGCTGTCACTGCCAATGATACCCATGTACTAGGGACTACCGCTCATGTATCCATGACTAGACTATGAGCCCATGGCCTCCATATTCCAGTCTTTGTGCCTTCTTGGATAAATTGTGTCTATGCAAATGCGGAAATTTGCCACAGCCTATGGTAGTGATCCTCAAATTTGCCACATTCAAGGAGTTGCAGCCTTCGAGCCGACAGCCATGCCTTAGGTATCAAGTCAGGGGGTTTCTCACACCAATGTTAGTACATCACACGCACTTTCCATGCACGAGTGGCTATTTTACATTAGTGCTTCGCACCACATTTCACCGCATCGGTAACAATTAGTGAAAATCTATGCGACGCATGATTTCGAGGGAGTGGAGACCTGGTCTGGGGAAAACTCGTCAGTTGAGGGTGTGGGCACCGTGGGACTACAAGCACCAAAGAGAGTCTTGTGGTTTACTCATATTTTTTTTTCAAGCTGTTTGTGAATTAACAATAAGGGGATAGATGGATTGGCAAGCTAACATGTCCACTATGATGTAAGAACACTGAGACATATTCTTTGATTTAGTAGGTGCATTATTAGTGGATAGGCCTTTGAACACTAACATGTTGTATCGCCTCACACTTTCCCACTTGCATCAATTCACTCACACCGTCTACAATCACATTTGGTCTCTGTCATTGATGCAAAGCACACGGAGCTATTGCACCATTATTTGGTGCACATCAACACAAACTTAATAAGTGACATGTTGAAACAAATCCTAGTACATGTGATTCACCGTAAAGACTATCCGCTTTGTCTGATGAAAATTGCTTTTCTAGAGAGTGAAAAAAAGGATGCTCCACTATCAAACCTTTCCTAGGTCTGACAGTTTAAGCAAGGTCCTAGTTGCACGGGTCCACGCAGAGTTGACCAGTTCCATGCTTGTGCCCTAAATGCAGAATGGGTCACAGTACAATCTGACAATGACTGATGATTACAACCAATTTCTGTAGGCATTCCTTCTGAAATCCAAGGCTGAAGAACAACAAAACATTTGTTAGTGGATCTCACATGTAATGCATCACATGAATTGTAGACTACCAAGGTTGCACACAAATGGAGGAGAGGAATCTCTGGTATCCCTCCCTGTAGCACTCAAGGCCAACAACATAGAACACCAAAGGATTGCCCCATATGCACTTCAAAAAAATGGTAAAGCGCTGAGGTGGTATAGACCATTGGATGATGCTTTACTGACACACTTAACTGGGTCTGGACTGTCATTTGGGTTTTGGGAAGAGGGGGTAAAGTATGGGACATGGGTGTAGAACTGTGCACCACAAGGTCCACTCCCTACGTCAGTCACAACGTGTGAACCATGGTTAAAAAAAACGCCAACCTCTGACCTGCACACGTATGGGGCATTGTGGCCTCTGTTTGTTTTGTACACCTACAATGCAAAAGCAAGCATAGCCCGCATGGGCACTAGTGTGTTTTTCTAGGGGTTTCACACACCTCCAAAGCATGGCGATGTTGGCACCCCATGAGCCACAGTTTTTTGGAAAGATGAGTCACTTCATTTTCATAACATATGCCATACAAACACTTTAAGTTGCAACGACATGCACTCAAACAAATGAACTGAAGAACTATTCTGAACATGCCAATTTTCTTGTGTTCATTCTGCATGAGGCTTTTGCAACCTCCTCCTAGGGAAACACAAACAAGAGCAAACATTCCACCTTTTGATCTCGTGACTCTTACTGACCTTGCCAGTATTGATTCAAGCTCCCCCTAGTCCCTACCAGATGTGCAAACTCATCATTCCCTAGAGCGTGGTGAAATTCTAGGGATACCATCCCCCAAGCCATTCCGACAGTCCTTGTAGGATCTTCCATTTGTGCAAAAATGATAGTTCCATAACACAACGGGTCCCACCAAGATTTACCCCAAAGAGGTGGAACCACTCATGTTGTCCAAGGCCAGAGGGCATCCTGTTACTGCTCAGTTGGAAAGGTCCGTGATGGCTGTGCTTAATTCTCTACTAGAGTATATAGTCTATGAGCTTGTGCCTTTTTCCCCTGGCCGGAACGTTATTGATGTAAAATGGGTGTACAAGTTGATAAGGAACCTGAAGGGGTTGAAGAACAAATCATGGTTGGTGGCCAAGGATTCAATCAAATCCCTTGTCAAGACATCACAGACACTTTTGCACCTGTTGGGAAACATGGAACCAATCGTGCGCTGCTGGCAGTTTCCACACACAACGATTGAGAAATGCAAAAGGATGACCAAAAAACTTTTATGATTGGTTGCCTCAAGGAGGAGTTGTAATTGAAACAACCTGAGGGATTTGAGAATGGGATTAACTGAGTGTGGTTGCTTCCATAAGATCTTTTTATGTTAACACTAGCACATCGCTGCAAGAACAAAAGAGATATGGTGACCATTGGAACTTGGCAGGTCCTCTCAAAGCTTGTGCAATCAGTCTCCCTGTCTGTGATGGTAGAGATGTAACCCTTTCACACTCTTGGCCCATGTAGAAGCAAATCTGATTCTCCGTCATCACTTGCCCAAAGCATTACTCACCCAAAAACACGGTATGACATACCTAGGCGAGCAAAGCAGTTTTTGGGGCATGACCATCACCAGAGACAGAGATGCATGTGTGTGCATCTTTCATAAGGGACGGTTCATTGCACATCTCACC
>SZWC01012691.1:66389-82510 GCA_023375785.1 Penium margaritaceum | reverse complement strand
TCTGTGAGGAGCATCTAAGGCCAGATTGTGTAATTAGAATGAGGAATGAGCCTGGTACATATAGTCCTAGGCCTGGCTTCCAAGGTGTGTGGGTAGTGACACTTTTGGGGTGGTCACTCCACACCACCTCACCAGTCCGCCAATTGGCGCATCCACTGACCGCCAAGTGGCGCACTCTCCTCATGCATGGAGAAATGTCTAAGAAGCTTCCCCTGTGCTAGAAGGTAAAAAAACCTCATGCGCACATCAAGGCTCGATCGCAGGACCTGTTGTCCCTAAGTCCAACATGCTATCCATTGCGCTACACTTCTGGTGTCTCGCTTGGACTTGCACCACAAACAAGGTTTGGGGGACTTACTCCAAGGGAGTAGTGCATGCCCAACCTGTCCGTCAACCCATAGCAGTGGCCATGGGGCATAGAAGAACAACAGTACGGAGTTATAGCAGTTTGTACAAAGGTGTACGGAGCTGTACCGAGTTGTACGGAGTTGTAGGGAGTTTTACAGAGTTGTACGGAGTTGTATGGAGTTGTACGGAGTTGTAGCAAGTTGTATATAGTTGCAGCAAGCTGTACGGAGTTGTACCGAGTTGGTCAGAGTTGTACAGAGTTGGACAGAGTTGTACGAAGTTGTACGGAGCTGTACACAGTTGTACGGTGTTGTTTGGAGTTGTGTGAATTTGTACGGAGTTGCATGGAGTTGTACTGAGTTGTATAGAGTTATAGAGAGCTGCACAGAGTTGTACGGAGTTGTACAGAGTTGTACGGAGTTGTACGGAGCTGTACAGAGTTGTACAAAGTTTTACAGAGCTGTACCAATTTGCACGGAGTTGTAAGGAGTAGTGCGGAGTTGTAGAGAGTTGTACAGAGTTGAACGGATTTGTACCGAGTTCTAAGGAGTTGTACGGGGTTGTAAAGAGCTGTACTGAGTTGTGCGGAGTCGTTGGGAGATTAACGGAGTTGTACGGGGTTGTACGGAGTTGTACAGAGCTGTACATCATTGTACAGAGCTGTACGGAGCTGAACGGAGTTGTACAGATTTGCAGCAAGTTGCAAAAGAATTGTACAGAGTAGTATGGAGTTGTACGGAGTCGTATGGAGCTGTACGGAGTTGTATGGAGCTGTACAGGGTTGTACGGAGTAGTACAGAGTTGTAATGGATTGTACAGAGTTAAACAGAGTTGTATCAATTTGTACAAGGTTGTATAGAGTTTTACCGAGGTGTACATAGTTGTACAAAGTTGTATAGAGTTGTACACAGTTGTAAAGAGCTGTATGCAGCTATATGGAGTTGTAGCAATCTGTACGGAGTTGTACATGGTTGTACGGAGTTGTATACAGTTGTACGGAGTTGTACGCATATGTATGGAGCTAAACGGAGTTGTCCAGAGCTGTATCAAGTTGTAGTCAGCTATAGCAAGTTGTACGGAGTTCTACGACATTGTAGGGAGGTGTATGGAGTTGTATAGACTTGGACAGAGTTGTACGGAGTTGTATAGAGTTGTACAGAATTGTGCGGGGTTTTACGTTGTTCTACAGAGTTATACATAGTTTTATGGTGTTCTACGAAGTTGTACGGAGCTGTACAGAGTTGTAGCAAGTTGTACGGATTGGTACGGAGTTGTATGGATTTGTATGGATCTGTACGGAGTTTTACAAAGATGTATGGAGTTGTACAGAGTTGCACGAAGTTGTGCAGAGTTGTGCAGAGTTGTAGATTTTTGTACAGAGTTGTACGGAGTTCTACCGAGTTGTATGAGTTGTACTGATTTGCGTCAAGGTGTGCAAAGTTGTACGGAGTTGTACGGAGTTGTAGGGAGTTGTACAGATTTTTATGTAGTTGTAGCAAGTTTTATGGAGTTGTAGCAAGTTTTCTGGATTTGTACGGAATTGGATGGGATTGCATGAATTTAGACGGAGTTGTACGGAGTTGTACAGAGTTGTATGGATTTGTACCGAGTTGTACAAAGTTGAACGGAGCAGTACGGAGTTTTTTAGAGTTGTACGGAGTTGTACGCAGTCGTAGGGAGTCGTACAAAGTTGTAGGGATTGTCCGGAGTTGTACGTAGTTGTACGGAATTGTACGGAGCTGTACGGAGTTGTACATAGTTGTACAGATTCGTACGGAATAGTGTGGAGTTCCACGGATTTCCACTGAGTCGTACGGAGTTGTACAGTGCTGTACATAATTGTACATTGTTTTCTAGAGTTATACGGAGTTATACGGAGCTGCACGGAGTTATAGCAATTTGTATAGAGTTTTACGGAGTTGTACGGAGTTGTAATGAGTTGTATGGAGTTGTACAGAATTGGACAAAGTTTGTTGGCCTGAGGGTGGGTGTGCACCCCACATGAGATGGACAAGACAATAAATCTGCCCCATGACCTACATTCATAACACTCACACGCATCAGTGGGACATTACACATGACAACGTGTAAGCATGATGGTGGAACAGACTGTCTGACAACACAGATGCATCACCTGAGATCATTGGGATACGAGAGGCTGACAACATGTATGGCACACTTGAATATGTATTTGCTGAGTGCCTTGGTGAGAAATTCAGCCCTCTGTGATCGTGTGTCCATCCAAGTGATTGGAACAATGCCAGCAGCAATGCACTCACTAACAGAATGATGCTCCACATTGATGTGTTTAGTGAGAGAGTGGTGTACACTGTTATTCTTGGTAATGGTCTTTGTTTTTTGTTCTTCACAGTGCAGAGTGATGCAAAAAATGGGAACACAAAGTTGCTGCAACAAGCAAAAGAGCCAGAAAGCTTCACATGTACCTGCACTAAGTGCTACATACTCAGCCTCTGCCGTGGTTCTATCCACACAACCTTGCTTGCTGCTCTTTCACGATGCAGCAGTTCCCCCAATCAGAAAGACATAACCTGGTCTACTCTGTGCATCAGTGTCGTGCACCCAGTCACTGTCTGTAAATCCATCCAAAATGACTAAGGTTTGTGCTCTAAAGTACAGCCTTGTATGTGCAGTAGAGAGCGCATAGCGCACCACAAGAAGTGCAGCCTCAAAATGACTCTGGAAAAACTGTGACAGGAATTTCATAGAGAAGACAACCCAAGCACAAATGGTGGTGGCAAAATACATCAAGTAACCAATCACTCTCAGGTAGTCAGTCACATCCACCATGTTCCCCACCTTAGACACATCCAGTGACTTCAGCAGCGTCTGGCCTGCTCGGGTCATGGCGGTGGAAGCACAGGGAACTGCAGAGAGAAGAGATGAAAAACAACCCCCCATGCTATGAACATACGCAGCTTGGTGGAGTTGCAGGGTGGGCTTCAGAAATTCACGTTCCAGCTCCATGCCCAAGAAGAAAAGGACAGGTTTGAGGTCCTTCATTTTGTATGCGGACTGCAAGCAAGCCTTTACGGACTGCACAACAGAAACGCTGAGGGACATGTTGGATATGGGGTGCCAAAAAAAGTGACCAAAGTGGGTTGCCCGATAAAAATCATCAGGTCACAAAAGTGAATAGAGGATGTTTTGCTGGTTCTGTAGCACTTTATCTATTTATTTAACTAGATTCGGAGTCTGTTTGAGGGAGATATGGATTTTCAAGGTTTGGTGGCGATGGGTCCAGTTCAAGTGATGGCTCCTGCACTACCAGCACCAATGACGGTCACAATTATTGGCCAAGGAGGTTTGGAGCGGCCTTCAGGGTAGAAAGGCAGTAGGAGGACCTTCAGGGAGCTTGAAGGAAGGTCCCCACCAAGATTATTGGTCGTGCACATGGCGGGGATGGTAATTCTCTTGTGTGAGAGTGTGATTGCCGCTCATCCCGCTACGCTAGGAGTGTGCTAGGAGGTGAACTTGACAGAGTGGTTCTTCCAGCTCCATGTGCCAAATGAGGTGTACTTAGGCTTGTTAGAAAGCTGTGCTGATTTAAGTTCTCATTCAAGAGTCTATTCAGACATTTGCGTTCTCTGCAGACCTACATTTGCTTCCATAATTTCTGTCTGTGCAACCTGCAACTCCCTCTCATAAACAGTTGGTCCTGCCTAGGCGGCTCTTAGTGAGCCTGATCACCTCCCTGAGGGCTGCCAAGTTTCCATCAGTGGTATCAGAGCTAGAACAAGGCTTTGTCTCATCCTTGAGGCATTCCTTGCACCCTGTTGTGTGAGAGAGCCGTTTGTGGGCTGAACGTTGCACTACCATGGCAACATCCGCTTCCGTGGTGGCCGGCGTCAACATCGCCAAGTTCGAAGGCAAGAACTTCTTTAACTGGAGCAACAACATGAAGATGGTGCTGATGGAGAAGGGTCTCTGGATCCAGGTGGATGAGAAGGAGAAGGAACCAGAAGAAAGCTCCCTATCCCCTGTCGAGGCCCGTACCTACCGCGAGAAGCGTGACCGCACCCTTGCAACCATCAACCTCCACCTCGCCGAACGGCAGCAACTCCTCGTCCGTGGCATCCTCACGCCAAAGGAGGTTTGGAAAAAGCTTCAGTCTACTTATGCTTCCAAGTCAATCCTCATACACATGCAACTGCGTCGTTGCTTTCACACTGTGAAGATGGATGAATCCAGATCCATGATTGACTACATCAACATGGTGAAGTCTCTCTCTGACCAGCTTGCTGCGATTGAGGACCCTGTCAAGGAACGTGTGCTCATGCTTACCATCCTCTCTGGTCTTCCTAGCAGCTATACTCCTCTCATTGTTTCCCTCGACCAGCGTGACGACAAGCTCTCCCTCAATGATGTGGAGGAGAGCCTGCTGTTTGAGGAGGAGCGGCGCAAGGGAGAAGAGGGCGGAAGCGGATTGGACGTCGCTCTCATCACCAACTCTGGTCATGGGGGTGGTGCTGCACCAACCAGGGGCAATGGCGGAGGAGGGAAGAAGAAAGGGAACTGCCACTACTGCAAGAAGCCGGGCCATTGGGCACGCGAATGCTGGAAGAAGAAGGCGGACCGTGCTGCTGGAGTGGGAGCGGGAAAACAGTCCGACGCTTCCGCAAACGCCACAGATTGGGAAAGTGGATTCGTGACAATCGTCCGGGTCCTGCACATCTCCGACAACACCGCCCTGTTCTGGATCATTGACTCGGGAGCCACGCGACACATGACGTGTCGCCGGGAGTGGTTCGTCGTCTACACCGTCATCGAGCCTCGTCGGGTGTACATGGGGGACAACCATGTGCAAATGGCGGTTGGGGAGGGTGAGATTGTGTTTTGTGCTTCCGTTGAGGGTAAGCATGTGGAACGTCGTGTGAAGGGGGTGCTCCATGTTCCGGGGCTGGCAGCTAACCTCCTCTCTGTCTCTTCTCTCATCTCCGAAGGCATGCAGGTTTGCTTTGAGAATGGTGGCTGCACCATCCCTGCCCGTGCAGGCCATGTGCTTGCAAAAGCGAACAAGGAGGACGGTCTTTACCGCCTCTACGTGGCGTCGGAGAAGGAAGCCAACTCAGCGTTGGCGGCGAGAGAGGGAAAACACGACATCGGCCTGTGGCACCGCCGGCTCGGTCACCTTGGCTTTGGCGCCATCATCGCCATGCAGCAGATGGTCCGCGGCCTGGAGCTCAAGAGGGTTAAGCAGCCAGGTGCATTGGCTTGTGAGAGCTGCATTGAAGGAAAGCAAGCCCGCGCTCCTTTCACGGTGGAAGGGAAGGGGGCGGCTGAGCTTCTCTCACTCGTTCACTCTAATTTGTGCAGTCCCATGCCATCACAGTCCTTGTCCGGCAAGTTGTACTTTGTCACGTTCATTGATGACAAGTCGAGGAAGACGTGGGTGTCCTTCTTGGCTGGAAAGGATGAGTGCTTTGATGCCTTCAAGGTGTGGATTGCTGCTGCACAGAATGAGAGTGGCAGGCGGTTGAAGGTGCTTCGCACCGATGGTGGAGGAGAGTACCTCTCCAACGACTTCCACACTTACCTCAAGCATCGCGGGATCAAGCACGAGGTCACCCCACTTGGAACACCGCAGCTGAACGGCGTGGCTGAACGTGCAAACCGCACACTCATGGAGCGTGTTTTCAGCATGCTCCAAGACGCGGAGCTCCCACCAACCTCCTGGGCGGAAGCGGTCAACACTGCCGTGTACCTGAAAAACCGGAGTCCCACGCGCGCCGTGCCGCTGATGACACTGGAGGAGGCGTGGACGGGACACAAGCCAACAGTGACGCACCTGAAAGTCTTCGGGTGTGGTGCATTTGTACACGTGCCTACCGGCAGCCGTAACAAGCTGGACGCAAAGTCGGTAAAGGCCGCCTTCCTCGGCTACGACACCATGGGATACCACCTCTACAACCTTGCTGCTCGCAAGATCATCCGCAGCCGTGACGTCGTCTTTCAAGAGGACTTGAAGGACTGGACTTGGAGCCCTATGTCGGCAGTTCCGCTTGCTCCCGCACTTGTACCAGAAGTGGGAGAAGTACCGATAGCAGAAGAGGGCGGTGCGGAAGATGGCGGTGACAGTGGCAACGACAAGGAGGTGGAGGGAGCTGAGAAGGAGAAGGAACTGGCAGCGGTATCTGATGAGGAGGAGCAGCAAAGCAACGCAGAGCAGCTACCACGACAGTCCGCACGCCTCAACAAAGGTGCAAAGGACAGTGGGGAGCCGCTGAGGTGATCCGAGCGCCTTGCAAACAAACAGAGGCCGCTGGATGAGCTAGTGAACTTGTGCACCGTTCCACCACCAACGGAGTCGTCCAATCTCGAGCTTCTCTTCCTCACAGTCACCGATGACCCAGCCACATTTGGTGAAGCCATGGACAGCACTGAGGCGGCAGATTGGCGTGGCGCAACAGATGAGGAGTATGATGCGCTCATGAAGAACGGCACCTGGACTCTCGAGGAGGCTCCACGCGGCAGCCGGGTGATCGGATGCCGGTGGATCTTCAGGCGCAAGCGTGGTGCTGATGGTAAGATTCTCAGGTACAAAGCACGGCTGGTTGCAAAGGGGTATGCGCAGACGGAGGGTGTGGATTACAATGAGACATTTGCACCTGTCGCTAAGTTCCCATCCATCTGAGCGATCCTCGCTCTTGCTGCTGCTATGGACTGGGAGGTGCACCAAATGGATATGACGTGTGCATTTCTGAATGGTGACCTTGAGGAGGATGTGTACATGGAGCAGCCGGAGGGGTCTGTCATGTAAGGGAAGAAAGGTTTGGTGTGCAAGCTTGTGAAGGCCCTCTACAACCTGAAGCAAGCCCCCCGAGCATGGTACCACAAGATGGACAAGCAGCTAGCTGGCCTTGGCTTTGTGCGCAGTGAAGCAGACCATGCTATCTATGGGCGCACACAAGAGGCAAACCAGATCATCATCTTGCTCTACGTTGATGATCTGCTCATTGCATCTGACTCCAAGTCTCTTTTGGACGATGTGAAGCAGTCCCTTGCTTCCAGGTTTGACATGAAAGACATGGGAGAGCTCAGTTACTACCTTGGCCTTCAGGTCAAGCGCGACCGGCAGCAACAGACTTTGGATTTGTCGCAGAGCACGTACGTGAGCGACATCGTCAAGTGCTTCAACATGGCAGGAGCGCGTAAAGCAGCGACACCACTCAAAGTGGGAGCGAAGCTGAGCATGACGCAGACTCCCCGCGGCATGCAAGAGAACAGCCGCATGGAAGCAGTGCCGTACCAAGCAGCAGTTGGGAGCCTCATGTACGCTGCAGTCGGCACGCGCCTCGACATCAGCCAAGCAGTGGGAGTGCTCAGAAAGTTTTGCACAAATCCGGGCATGCCGCATTGGGAGGCGGTTAAGCGCGTGCTGCGCTACCTTGACAGTAGCAGCAGCCTTTGCCTCACCTTCAACGGCAACAACAGCCCCATCCTCATCGGCTACAGTGACGCAGATTGGGGAGGTGACCTGGAAACTAGGAGGTTGACCAGTGGGTTCGTGTTTGTACTCGGGGGAGGTGCAATCAGTTGGAGGAGCAAGAAACAAGAGTGCGTCGCCCTCTCCTCCACCCAAGCTGAGTACATCGCCTTGATTCAAGCAGCAAAGGAAGCCGTGTGGCTGCGTGAGCTCCTGGAAAGCCTTGGACAGGAGCAAACCACAGCAACTACAATCTACTGTAACAACATGAGCGCCATTGCTCTCACGAAGAACGCAGAGTTTCACGCCCGTACCAAGCACATTGACTTGCGATATCACTTCATCCGCGAACTCGTGGCAAAGAAGGTGGTGTAGATCAAGTTCTTCCCTTCAAGCATGATGCTGGCAGACTTCCTGACTAAGCCGCTGGCAGCACACCGCTTTCAGCAGCTGAGGGAACAGTGTGGACTTGTGTGATTTTTGTTCTCGCAAAGTGGGAGAATGTTGGATATGGGGTGCCAAAAAAAGTGACCAAAGTGGGTTGTCGATAAAAATCATCAGGTCACAAAAGTGAATAGAGGATGTTTTGCTGGTTCTGTAGCACTTTACGGAACTTGATTCGGAGTCCATTTGAGGGAGATATGGATTTTCAAGGTTTGGTGGCGATGGGTCCGGTTCAAGTGATGGCTCCTTCACTACCAGCACCAATGACGGCCACAATTATTGGCCAAGGAGGTTTGGAGCGGCCTTCAGGGTAGAAAAGCGGCAGGAGGACCTTCAGGGAGCTTCAAGGAAGGTCCCCACCAAGATTATTGGTTGTGCACATGGCAGGGATGGTAATTCTCTTGTGTGAGAGTGTGACTGCCGCTCATCCCGCTAGGCTAGGAGTGTTCTAGGAGGTGAACTTTGACAGAGTGGTTCTTCCAGCTCCATGTGCCAAATGAGGCATACTTAGGCTTGTTAGAAAGCTGTGCTAATTTAATTTCTCACTTAAGAGTCGATTTAGACATTCGCGTTCTCTGCAGACCTACATTCGCTTCCATAATTTCTATCTGTGCAACCTGCAACTCCCTCTCACAAACAGTTGGTCCTGCCTAGGCGGCTCTTAGTGAGCCTGATCACCTCCCTGAGGGCTGCCAAGTTTCTATCAGTGGTATCAGAGCTAGAACAAGGCTTTATCTCATCCTTGAGGCATTCCTTGCACCCTGTTGTGTGGGAGAGCTGTTTGTGGGCTGAACGTTGCGCTACCATGGCGACATCCGCTTCCGTGGTGGCCGGCGTCAACATCGCCAAGTTCGAAGGCAAGAACTTCTTTAACTGGAGCAACAACATGAAGATGGTGCTGATGGAGAAGGGTCTCTGGAGCCAGGTGGATGAGAAGGAGAAGGTACATTGCTAATGTACTTTCTCACTCAAGAGTCCACTGCAACACCTCTCTTGCTGGCTCACGGATTCTCCTTCTATCCAATACTGGCTGGGTTCCTGTGTCTTGGAGCTCAACAACATACTGTAAGGCGTGCCGGGAGATGCTCATCGCGCTCGCGATCCACAATTCCGCGAAGGCCACGGCATCCTCCGCCACTCTGGCCCCCAATCTTGCCAGCTCTCCCCCCTGCCCCGTCTGCTCCCCGTCCTGTCCCAAGATGAACTTGATGGCTGCTCCTGCTGCTGCTCCCCCCTCAGCTGCTGCGACTGCCCCCGCCCCCACCGCCCGCTGGAACCAGTCCGCCGCATGGACAGCTCCTCCCATACGCACAAAGCATCATTTCCGGAGGTGGAGCCCCCACCCACTGTCTCCCCCACACTGTCTGTTCCACCCCAAATGGGTTCCCCGCTGCTCGCCGAACCCGGTCCTGTGACCCTCCCACCCTGAGTCCCAATCCGCCTCCATAGTATTGAGCGTAGTCTCCGTGAACCAGCCAGCCCTCTCCGCCTCCAGCACAACCCATCTGGCTGTGGTGATGATGGCTGCCACCTCTCGGATGCCAAAGTGCGTCCTTTGCAGCGCCAGGTGGCCTGTGGCCCCCCCAAGACCGATCCAGCTCCGTCTCTGTTCCCTCCCCTCCCCCTTCCAATTCCTCGCCCTGCCGGGCCTCTCCCTGCTCCCTGCACTGTGGATGGCGTCCTCGTGAAAATGGTCCATGGCCGCATGGGAGGGGTGGGGGGGGGGGGGTGTGCGGTCCTGGTGCCAGGGGCAGCCTGGCCTACGGGTGGACCTCCGATCCCTCCGCCTGCCCTTCCTCCAGGTGGCACTGCAACGTGGTGGGTCCTGGCCGCCCGCCCTGCANGGGGGGGGGGGGGGGGGGGGGGGGGTGTGCGGTCCTGGTGCCAGGGGCAGCCTGGCCTACGGGTGGACCTCCGATCCCTCCGCCTGCCCTTCCTCCAGGTGGCACTGCAACGTGGTGGGTCCTGGCCGCCCGCCCTGCAGTGTACACTACAAAGGCCAGGCGGAGGGCGGCTGCCACAGTGTCCATGTCTGTCTGTGAAACCCCCCTGTCTCCGTCTGTCCCCCTCCCTCGTGCCCTCCCCACTGCTGCTGCTGCTGCCACCACCATCCCTCCGGCCGTCCTTGCTGCTGCCCGTCCTGCTATCCCCGCAGCTGCTGTTGCGGCTGCCGCTGTCCCTGCTGCTGCTGTCCCTGCCCGTGCTGCTGTTGTCCCTGCTGCGGATGCACCTGCCCCTCCCCGTCCTGCTCCTGTTGCTGTTGCTGACCCAGCTGGATCTGCTGCTGCTGCTGGCCAGCCGGGGCCTGCCACTGCTGCTGCCCCTGCTGGTGCCCCCTCGGTCTGTGGGGTTTCCAAACTATGAATTCATGTTGTTCTCCATACAAAATCTGTTTGATTTTTTCCCCAGAGATTTCCGGTGCTAAAAAATGTAAAACTAGTTCAATTGTCCAATTAAGATGTTTATTAATTGGGGCAAACACTAATCTTGTATAGGAGTTACTGGTGAATTTACTTTGGTTTTGAATAGTTGACTATTCGTTTTTTTCCCAGTGTTTTGGATACAAAAGCTGTGATTGCAAGAAGGAAGCAGCAGAAGCAGCATGAGCAGGGTTGACCACGGAGGCAGAAACGCTGGGGGCAGCATCTGGAATTGGAGGTAGTGGAAGCGAGAGACGAAGGACGTGGAAGCGGGTGATGCCAAGTGGATGAACCACAGGCCCTAATCATGGCTTGATGCCATGTTGAGAGGAATATTTTTGTGGGGAGGAAGGACGGAGGAGTCCGTCAAGTGGAGATGGTGGACGGGTGAATGTGGTGGTGGTGCGACTGAGTGTTGGCTGAACACTTAGTTGCAAGCTAAGGGCGTGGGCTCTGTGTGTGTGGGAGGGTGGATAAGCGGAGTTAGAACCTGGACTGAAGCCTGCTCTCAATACCGTGAGGGGGCGAGGGGCTCCTGGGAGTTGTTAATGGAAGGGGTTTCGAGAGTTGTGAGGGGGAGATCAATGTGAGAGACTTCAATTCAGAAATGGGATGGGGAACAAACAAAGAATAGTTAGAAAGAGAAGTAGAGTAAGACACAATGGGCAACCGACTCCCATCAGTCCCCACCTCGGATGCAAACTGGTCTGTGATGTTTTGAAACCACCGATGTGACTAGGAAGCTGTGTTTCCTGAACACATATGGTGACACAAACTCCCAGTTGTTGCACGCGACAGATACTGCACTGCTGAGGTTACTTTCTTCTCATAGCAAGGATTCTCCAGCACATGCACAGCGTGAGTGTTGCTCAAGCACATCCAGGTGGTACATAAGACAAAGGATTAGCAAATGTAAGTCAGGTCACAAGTTTAAGACCATGGCCTAGGCACCGTATCTACGCAGTATCCCCACACATGGTAACAGTAACTACTTCAACACGAAGCAGGGGAAAAGAAACTAGAAAAACAACATCTAATTTAAAAGCTACAGTGATTGATGTTTTCATCAACGTCTCGGTTGGGGGAGCGATGTCGACCATGGAAAAATCTACCACAAGATATTGCACTGCAGACATATCCACCAAAACTACATGGGACTACACACATTTGTTTTACGGTTCATGTCATGTACTACCATGTTCTCATGTCCATCATCTATTGCGATGTGCTCACATCTGAATCATACCTGAAGTGCATTGATTTTTCCAGAGCGTAGATGCAAATGGATTTGTTCCCTAGGTCAAAATAAGTGGACAAAGGGGTGTTTCCTCTTATACCTCCAGACTAGGGGGCCACTCTTACCCTTCAATCCTACATGAAGGACCATCCGTCTTCACTTTGATACTCCATCACATTTGCATGTAGTTGAAACTTCTTATTGGGCCCATACATTGGGAAATTTCTTGTCCATTAATCCCAATTCATTTTCAAGATTTTCTAGATGTTTTCTGTCATTGTATTCATCAGTCCACAACTGGACTGCACAGGAAGCTTGTACTAAAAATGGATGTAAAAGTAGCATCTAACTCCGCATGGAAAATGTGCTACATCAAAATTCCACACAAAGACCAGGTTGGCAATCCTTTACCTGCTTCTAAACCAATTGTGAAAACTCATTAAGAAAAGTCAGGCCACAAATCTCGCGCAAGCAGTGGGGACACGAGCACTCTCTCCAACGTGTAACAAACTCCTTAAGTAGAGCAGAGGAGTGTTTCAACTTGGTGGACGTTGCACAAAGTACTTCTGAACACGGTTCTCAAACAATTTTTCATAATCCTGCAGAGAAATGAAAAAAGATGTACCCAAAAGCAAGAATCTATATACCATCATAGTGAGGTGCAAGTGATGTGCGTATGAATGGCTGGCATGAGTTGAGGAGGAATTTCCCTATTGCTAAAATCCTATGGCAAACATGTCCATCTCAAATTGCCAGAGAGAATGTTTCATGACCGGTGGAAAAAATCTGAAAGAATCCGTGATGAGGAGATATGACGAGACCAAGCATACAGAGTGACACCAACATTGCAAAAAGCTACAATGTTTGAACAAAGGAGATCTTGGGGTAATCATGGGGGGGAGGGGGGAGGGGGGATTGGTTTTTGCCCCTATGTTCATTTTTGTAGACACTGTTCTTGCATGGAAAGGGGGTCTGTCCTGCTTTCAGGCCAGACTCACTTCTGACTCTGTCAAAGGATGAATGCTCACATCAGATCTGAATTCACTCACAGGTTGTACTGTGTGAGAAATAGGAAAGACGGCTCTCCAATGCAAAAGGTGAGTGAGCTCTCTAAAAAATTAGGTGAGAGAGCTCTCCCATGCAAAAGGCGAGGGAGCTCTTGCATGAAAAAGGTGAGATAGCTCTCCAATGCAAAAGGTGAGAGAACTCTCCCATGAAAAGGAGAGATAGATCTCCCATGCAAAAGGAGAGAGATCTCTTCCATGGAAAAGGCAAGAGAGATGAAAAAGGCAAGGGAGATCTCCATGAAAATGGCAAGAAAGCTCTCCCAGGCAAAAGGAGAGAGAGCTCTCCCGAGCAAAAGGCAAGAGAGCTCTCCCATGAAAAAGGCAGGAGAACTTTCCAATGGAAAAGGTGACAGAGCTATCACGTGTGAAGGGAGGAACTCATAGGGAGACAGCTACCAGCACCTATTCAAAGAAAAATCTACTCAAAATACGTCATTAAACCTCCATTACACCTCTGCAACAGCCTAAAATACCATTCAGACCAATAGCATGTGGAGCCTATCATGTAGCCACACTTCTTTTCCTCCAATGAATAGTCTTCCAATGATGTCCAAACACAGAGCTGTGAGTATTCATGGCCTAAAGGGCACATACCAGCCAATGCATGGTACTTGAGCTCCAATTTGCAATGCAATGGTCACAGTGACGATTACTAGCTGTGACTGCTGCTGTGGCTGTTGCAGTGGCCGTGGCCATGGCCGTGGCTGTAGCCATGACTGTGACCGTGACTATGACCTTGACTGTGACCATGACTGTGACCGTGACTATGACCTTGACTGTGACCATGACTGTGACCGTGACTATGACCTTGAATGTGACCATGACTGTGACCGTTTCCATGACGGGAACTTTGGATGCCTTGCTCGGAAAAACAGGGAAGTTGCTGAAACCTAACAAAAGCTCCTAGTGAATGAAAGGAAGGAGGGAGAGAGGGGGTGATGGGGAGGGAGGGCACAGAATTTGCACGAGTGCTTATCGATGCATGACTTAGCAAATGTTGGGAAAGGAAAACTTACTTTTTCATCCCATCCACCAAAAGCACGCTGAAGGTCATCAATCCTTACTACCCGGTACGGTTCCAGTGCCTTGGTCAGCTCTTCAAGCTGCATCGAAGTACGGACAACAATACAGTGCAAGGAGCAGCCATGGAACATTGCAAAGGATTCACATCCAGAATGGGAATGAAAAAAACTCTTGCTGCATATGTGCTCATGTTTTTCTTGGTGAAGACACTGGAAAAACATGGTGTTCTGAGATGGATAGCAGCAAAACACAATGCAAAGAGAAACAAAAGCCCAAGATATGCATGCATCCATACATGCATGCATACATACATGCATGCATACATACATGCATGCATACATACATACCTGTATGCATGTATGCATGCATGCATGCATGCATGCATACATAAATACATGCATGCATACATACATGTATGTATGCATACATGTATGTATGTATGTATGTATGTATGTATGTATGTATGTATGTCCAATCCTGTGAGTGAAAGAGGAGCCAACACTCCAACATGGACTCGTCTGTCATTGGGAAGATTAGTGGTGGCATTGGCTTGCAGCTGGACTATGACACCAAGAATAGCAACCACAACCGTATCAACGACAATATGATTAAGGAGCTGAAGCAGTAGCTGCCTCGTGAGCTCCTCAGGAGCCTCCACGATATCATCATCTTATGTTAGCTTACCATATGTATGTGCGGCCAAATTGAAGTTGAAACCTTTCATTTTACTTTGCCAAATTTCTAATTGGAATTTTTTCTTTTTCTACTAATTCCACGCAGAACAAAATTGAGTTTCCCTTTTTTTACTTACTCCTTGTTAAAATCTCTTTTTACTGAATTTTTTTCCTGTTGTGTTTTTTTTTTTCTTCCTTTCTTTCTTTTCTTTTCACATCCCATTCTGCATACTCGTTTTCCAATTTGAAGCTTGTACACATGTACACAGAGGTTACGTGATGGTCACATGTTGTAAATAATTCGTTAATGGAAGCTTTCCATAATTTTCTTTAGGTCAAAGTGGCAAAGAAAATGAAGAAAAGTTTTTTTTTGATTCCAAGATACAATTTTTTCAATAACAACAAAACCAAATTGAAGTTTGTTTCAGTTCAATTTGTTTTTATCTAAAACCTACTCATTTTTCTTCCTTTTCTTGTCTTCGACTTGAGGTCAAAACAAAGGAGATTATTCCACACTAATTTTTTTTTCAACCTAACATCCTTAGCTCACCACGACAGAGGCTTAGGAGATCTCTGAAATCATGCTCACGGATATAAGCAAGCGCTTGAAGAAGGAAATCAATCTCCAGGTGATGGAGAGGTTCTGTGACCGTGACATGGATTAAGTAAACAACCCTACATACAGTGCTAGGCCATTGTGACAGGCCATCATGAAGTAGAGAAAAGAGAGGCTGATCTTCCAGTATAACCCCCAAGTAGAGGTCTGAGAAAGAGACTTCAGAGACAGGAGGCAAACAGTGGTGCTCAAAGGAAGATCCTGAACTGCCTCCTCCTATATGGGGCAAAAGAGCACCATCTCCTGCGTCTCTGGGAGCAAAGGGTGGACCAGGACCACCAGGGAAATCAGTAATGCCACTTTGGATCAGATGTAAACTGAAATGTTTTGTAAGTGTTGGACTTGTTTCAATCTTGTATTGATTTTCTTGGTGTCAGGCAAACCGGGGGCTTTGTGTGTTATGGGTCAGCCGTCCAAAGCTGGATTGTTCCGGATGGCCATTCCCTTGCTGGAAACCTATGCAGCTTGGTTTCATATGAACTTTGAATAATTTTATCACAGCCCTTCAATGACCATGATCTGTGGTAGGTTGACATCCTTTTTGCAACTGGCATGTTTGGCATGCAGGTCGAGCCCTGCAGGCAGGGCATGCTTCTTTTCTTTTTCTTTTCGAAAGAGCTGTCAAGCAGGCAGTGTACAGATGGCAGAAGAATACTGGTCAACCCTATCCAGATATGGAGCTTTGTGTTTTTTCTTTTTTTAGGTATGGGGAAGGGCCAATACATAAATGTGGGCCTACAGATGAAATTGTGCCCACTTAATGTAAAAAAAAGAGAAGGATAAGGTTTTTCCGCATCTGCAGTTTTTTGTGAGCGTGTGTGTGTGTGTGTGTGTGTGTGTGTGTGTGT
>SZWC01012691.1:25767-30081 GCA_023375785.1 Penium margaritaceum | reverse complement strand
AGAGAGAGAGAGAGAGAGAGATAGAGAGAGAGAGAGAGAGAGATGTATATACATATAGAGAGAGAGAAAGAGAGAGAGAGATAGAGAGAGAGAGAGAGAGAGAGCGAGGGAGATAGATAACCCTGTGTAAACTTTTCTGCCCTTGTGTGGCCGTGGGTGTGCAGTGCATGTGGACCCAGGAGGCGGTGACTCAAGTTGACCGCAGGGCGATCTCCTACGCACACGGCCCTTCTCAACCAGGCCGTGTACCCCTGCTTTCTCTCACCAACCTCCGATCCATGCCTTCTCCTTTACACCTGCTAGAAGACCCACGTCCGTGTTAGATGCAATTTTAGGTTCCTAAGACTTGCAGACCTAGTTGTGACCTCAAACTTGCATGTTGGAAGGTCTAGGTTAGGTCTTCTTGTCCGTTTGACCTATTCTTGGACACATGGTGATTGCGGCCTATGCCACGCTGTTTTAGGGCTCGATGGCAAATTTGCCCTCAAGGCTGGAGGTGCACCGGCAAGCCTTGCTCGCCGGCCGCCGAGTGAAGCTTGACTAGCAATTTTCACCCGTAACAGGGGGTAGCCCTGTTTCTAGTGTACTTTGTCATGATCTTTTCCTATGGAACCCTAGGGTTGGTCCTAAATTGCTCAAATGTGCATAATTGCACAAACCGTTTGTTGTGTTGGGTTCCTAGCAGCTTCTGCTTGGTATCAAAGCATTGTCTTGGGCCTGCGCACTGCGAGGAGCAACCGAAGGATCCGAAAAGTGTGACCGTCAAGGTGGCACGCGAGTTTGGCTGGAATCCATGCACCATAGGCAGGCGGAAAGGCCACCCAAGGGTGACGAATGGGCCCTGCTTGAGGGCGAGCGTCCTAGCAGGGCCGGGCACGTGGTCCAGGCTCTTGGGACGGCAAAAGAGTGAGGGGAGGAGAGACTGCCTCCCCTTGGACCACCCGAGTGGGCCCTTGAGCAGGTTTTTGGGTTGAGTAGGGTGTCTAGGTGGCTTGGCTTTGCAGGGTCCCAAGGACATCCTGAAGGAGGTCCCATAGATCCTATGGCTCTCGGAATAAATCTTGGCCCAAAAGGGGCCCAGAAAACTGCTGCCAGAATTTCCTAAGGCCGGACAGCAGGTCTAAATTTCTGAAGAGCATGCTCAAGGACTTGCTAGAGCCAGTGAGGAGTGCAGAGTAGTTTCAGAAGACACAATGATTGAAGTTGAGGGCAGCGACAACAGCAACGGGCCAGCAGTGACCTTCACTACGGCGGCCATGGTGCAGCTTGGCCTGGGGAGGGAGCTCTCCCCTCCCCAGCTGGGGACGCATGACCATCTGGCTTGGAAAGACTTGTTCTTGTCTTGGGTGGCGGAGTACAGATTTGAGGATCTCTATCTCTAACCCCCGCCGGCGTCAGTTACTGACCACATGTTGTTGCCCACCTTCAACAACTTAATGCGCGCCCTATCAGATGCACAAGCGCATGCACTGCATCATTTATGTTTTGGAGGAAGGGGAGAAGATCCAGCTGAAGCTCGGAGTGGCACACCCCGGCCACATGATGCGTGGAAGCATCTCTCTGCAGAGGAGCAGAGCACAACCCTCATCATGACCCTGCACGCCCGGCTGCGGAACCTGTACCCCAAGCCTGGCGCCTTGATATCCAAGTATTCGGATGATGTAACAGACATTTGACAACGTCTGCTCAGACTCATTGCACTGTGCTTTGTTCTTGAGTGGCTCCATGTGGTGCCACTCCACCTTGGCGAGCAGTACAAGGATTTCCGGGGTGACATCTTTGTTGTCACCCAGTGGCGCAGATTAAGCTTATTGATTTCTTGGCAGTCTTTGCCAAACTGCGTAACTACAAGGACGTCCCGAAGGGGGAAGCCTGTGACATGCCCTCCACACCGTCTGCCACGTATACACATCAGATCTCCTCTGCTGCAGCTACTGGCCCGGCGCAAGTCGGCTTTGCACAGGCGGGTGGCAGCTCTGGTGGTGGACGTGGTTCTGGTGATGGCGGGGGATGTGGCTGTGGGAGCGGTTGTTGTGGGACCAGTGGTGCAGCTACTGCAACCAGTCGGGGCACCTTTGGTGCAAATGCCCCATTCTGCACCGTCAGATGATGACGAGGCAGCACCTACACCAGGTGCAGTTGTGGCAGCAGCAGCAGTAGCAGCAACAGAATTGCTCGACGTACCTGACACGTGATCAGCCATACCGACAGGCTGGTGGCTACAGCATGCCTGGACAGCAGCCCTTCCAGCCGGTGGCGGCCGCCACAGTTGGCCTGCCTCTGCAGCAACAGTACCAGCAGTACCCTGGGCCGCTACCTCCCTCATGCCCTGGACAGTACCAAGTGCCGCCGCTTGTGAGGGGAGCATGTCTGTGTTTAAGCAGGACCGGAAATGCATGACCTTTGATGTGAAAGGGGAGATCTTGGCTGACGGCCCACTGCACACCGACATGCTGTACTGGCTGACACCGTTCCCCACCTTGCACACTAACCAAGCACAGGCCAACATCATGACCACTACAGACCCACAGCACACGGACCTCATACACAGGCGACTTGCACACATCAACACTGTACTGGTCTGGGACATGCTGAAGACATCTGCATGTCTAGACATACATGGGGCATCAACCTGCACACGGGTTCAGTCCCAAAGACTGTCGTCACGGCTTGAAGACATCTGCATGTCTAGACTTTCAGGAAGGAAAAGCTCACCGCCAAATTTTTCCTGTCTCCCAACACGTGAGTGAGGCACCTCTTGAATTGGTGCATGCTCACCTGACGGGACCCATGCCAGTCCCCTCGGTGCAATACGCATCGCTGTACATACTGACATTGACAGACTACTACAGTCAATTTCTCTGGGCCTTCTTGCTGGAAACCAAAGCAGATGTACAGAGAGCGATCATAGAATGGATCCCTTGTGCTGAGCGGCAAACTGGCTGTCCACTGCGCATTCTGCACGCAGATTGAGGAGGGAAATTCTTGGGTTCCCTTGAATCTGACCAAGTCAAGAGGGATCGTGCACCAAAATTCAGCACCGTACACACTCCAGCAGAATGGGATGGCTGAAAGCTAGGATAGAGCATTGGGGGATGCATTAAGCACCCTGTTAGTTGAGTCTGGCTTGTCCTTTGGGTTTTGGGAAGAGGCTGTGAAATACATCAGCTGGGTGTGGAATCGGATACCCCAAGGGCCCTTGCCAAAGGTCATCACTCCGTGGGAAAAATGGTTCAAACAAAAGGCAGATCTACGCCCTGCTCGGGTGTGGGGTACAATGGCATGTGTATGGTTTGTGGACCCTTAGCACAACCATGAATTAAGCCCACAAGGCAGGTGGTGCATCTTTGTCGATGTGTCTCATGCCTCAAAAGGCATGGAGATGTTGGGACCCCGTGCACCACGCCTTTGTTGAGAGTCGTGATGCCTCATTCATGGAACACATGTCCTACAAAGTGTTAAAAACATTGAAACATGTGTTCAACACATTCACTGTTTCCGAACACTATCCTGAGTATGCCAGCATCCCTGTCTTTGTCCCTATCTCCACCGTGCGACCAACGCCACAAAATCCTGCTGATTCTTGCATGGATAGGTGACAGGCACCACCAGTCCACCATGACGCATATTTACCGACTGATCACACCATGACTCAGTTCAACCAAAATCCCCGCACTGCGCATCACAAGGCTTTGCACAAGCTGTTACACTATGTGCTGGACACTGCTACGATGGACCTCGTCTTCACCCGAGGCACTGGTCCCTTGCTTGATGGATACTGTGACAGCAACTATGCATGGGAGAGACATGCACGCAGTTCGGGGGTATACATGTTTCACATCTGGGGCACAACAGTCTCATGGCGCAGTGCAAAACATTCATCTGTGGCACGCAGTGTGGCAGAGGCAAAGTACATGGCATTGGGTGAGGCAACATGCGAAGCCACATGGCTGCACAGACTGCTAAAAGAAGTGGGGATGTTTGTGCAGTCTGCACCATTGCACAGTGACACTTCTGCTGCACATTGCATCACTGCTAATGATGGCTTGTTGCACCAGCACACAGAGCACATCAGTGTCGAGCATCACTTTGTGCATGAGGCTATCGAGTCTGGCGTGGTCCTGGTGTGCAGGGTTAGTGGAGCTGAGCAACTTGCGGACATCCTCACCATAGCTCTCCAAAATTCACACCTTCTTGCCCATCTACATCTTTTGGGCGTGTATGCAACACCTTCGGCCGAGGGGGCGTGATAACCCTTTGTATATAATTCTGCCCTTTTGTGGCCGTGGGTATGCAGTGCGTGTGGACCCAGCA
>SZWC01012691.1:18267-23267 GCA_023375785.1 Penium margaritaceum | reverse complement strand
CGTGCGTGCGTGCGTGCGTGCGTGCGTGCGTGCGTGCGTGCGTGCGTGCGTGCGTGCGTGCGTGCGTGCGTGCGTGCGTGCGTGCGTGCGTGCGTGCGTGCGTGCGTGCGTGCGTGCGTGCGTGCGTGCGTGCGTGCGTGCGTGCGTGCGTGCGTGCGTGCGTGCGTGCGTGCGTGCGTGCGTGCGTGCGTGCGTGCGTGCGTGCGTGCGTGCGTGCGTGCGTGCGTGCGTGCGTGCGTGCGTGCGTGCGTGCGTGCGTGCGTGCGTGCGTGCGTGCGTGCGTGCGTGCGTGCGTGCGTGCGTGCGTGCGTGCGTGCGTGCGTGCGTGCGTGCGTGCGTGCGTGCGTGCGTGCGTGCGTGCGTGCGTGCGTGCGTGCGTGCGTGCGTGCGTGCGTGCGTGCGTGCGTGCGTGCGTGCGTGCGTGCGTGCGTGCGTGCGTGCGTGCGTGCGTGCGTGCGTGCGTGCGTGCGTGCGTGCGTGCGTGCGTGCGTGCGTGCGTGCGTGCGTGCGTGCGTGCGTGCGTGCGTGCGTGCGTGCGTGCGTGCGTGCGTGCGTGCGTGCGTGCGTGCGTGCGTGCGTGCGTGCGTGCGTGCGTGCGTGCGTGCGTGCGTGCGTGCGTGCGTGCGTGCGTGCGTGCGTGCGTGCGTGCGTGCGTGCGTGTGTGTGTGCGCGCGCGCGCGCGTGTGTGTGTGTGTGTGTGTGCGTGTGTGCGTGCGTCTGTGTGTGTGTGTGGGGTGTGTGTGTGTGTGTGTGTGTATGTATGCATGCATGCATGCATACATACACACACACACACACACACACACACACACACACACACACACACACACACACACACCCCACACACACGCGCGCGCACGAGCGCGCGCGCGTGCGCGTGCGCGCGCACGCACGCACACAGGCACACATGAGCACACAAACGCTTGCACGCACGCATGCACTCATGCACACACCCATATACATACTCACGCACGCATGCACGCATGCAGGCACATACGCACGCATGCACGCACACACGCACGCACGCATGCACGCACGAATGCGCACACATGCACATTTCAAAAGCATCCACATTGTTGTCAGGTTTCTCACGATTCTGTGCTCTTAGACTTGCATGCTGGCACGCATGCACAGTCCCATCGCATGCTTGCATCCCTTGCATGACAACACAGGGGCGCCCTCTGACGATCGCATGCTGGCATGCATGCACAGTCCCACGGTCTGGGCACACATAGAGGTATAGTACACAGAGGTGCTCTAAAAATTTCCTTTGGACAGAAGGTCCGCAGAGAATCAGCGTCAATGTTGAAGTATGTGTCCCCGTTGAAACTTCTGGACGTCCATGACCTAGACATCTCTTGCAGCTTGTCACACGCTTCCCTCTCAGCATCTTCAACAAAAAACAAAACCGATTTCAGCTGGTTTTAACTTTGATTTTGATTATATTTGAATCAATATCAAGTTGAAACTGACCCTGAGTCAGTCAAAATCAAAACCAATCAAAACCTGGTTTTGACTTGCGGAAAACTTGTTGGAATCAAAAGTACAATTGGAAGGTTCCTATCTTCTATTTGATTTGCTTTGACTCAACGTGCACAATTTTGTCGAAAAGCTGGTCAAATTCAAAATGGATTCAAAATAGAATGGCAATCGAAACCTGAGCCCCATGAAATTGAAACTAAATGGATACCGGTGGCTAACTAATAAGTAAAAATCTACACAGTCTTAATCGAAATCAAAACTCACTACAGTCAAATAGAAGCAACTAGTTTTTATTTCCTTTTAACATGCCTGCCTCCCTCTCTGTTTCTTGTGGTGGCAACGTCCACTCCACTGAAGTTGTGGGCACAATCTAATGGTTTGCAGTGTGTTGCATACAGACCAATGAAAAGCCATGGCAGGCTATGCCTATCCCAGCCATGACTGTAGAGGAAAGACCCGACATTGACTCTCCCCGCCAGCGCACCCCGCTACCCCCCCCCCCCCCCCCCCCCCCCCCCCGCCCCTCCCTTTCTTACACATGGCCATCAACCCAATTGCCTTCATGCGACACATCTGCCACGAGAGCCGTGCCATGCATGAGCCGCACAATGCCGCTCGCGGGCGAGTCACACTGCAAGCAACACCGGCTGTTAGCATCACTCTCCAAGGGATTGCAGCGCCGCAGCAGTGACGCGCGGCAAGCGGCACTCACTGCTGCTCGAGTTGACCACGGACGACGCAGGCGCAGACTCAGACGCAGGACCACCAGCGCGCGCGACGCTTGCATCGCCTGTCGACGCGCGTACGGCGCCTGTCGGACCTGCCGCTGCTCTTGCTGCCGACGCTGCGGCTGCCGCCTCGGCTGCAGCCGCTGCCGCTGTCGCCGCTGCAGCTTCTGCTGCTGCTGCTGCTGCAGCTGCTGCTTGCGCAACTGACGCGGATGCAGCAGGAGCCGCGGGGGATAAGGAATCCAGCAAGCTACTCTCGTCAAGATAGAACACATTTTGGGCCACAGGCAGAAAAGTCACCAGCGTCATCGTGAGAAGCAGAAGCAAGAGGGGATAGTGTGCCACCAACTTGAGCAGATGCACTGCGGAAGTGACACGTCCGATGAACAAACGGCTTCCAATGGCAGCCGCTTGTCCGGTGCCAGGATCGGGCTTTGTGTAGAAGAACGCCATTGATGTGACTTCGGGGACAAGGACAGGACCGCCAGCGTGCCTCTCTTCCGCATGCGCTAAATGGAGAAGGCGGGGTGGTCCCAGGTGCGCACTCAAGGGCGACTACGCCCAGCTCCGAAGCAGCGTGCGTAGGTGCATGAGTGCAGCCTCTCGGGTGTCATGTAGGTAATCCACTCCCGAATCCCTGACGGCAGCGAGGATTCCGTAACAGTGGCTGGATGGCCATGATGAAAAATCTTTTCTCCACCCTCCTGTCCATGATGTCACCGGTGTATTTTCATCGCTTTCCGCTTCGCAAGTCTGTTAGAAAGTCTAGTTTAGTGTAGGTACTCTTCATCATCGTGATGACAAACGTACGAAAGCATTCATACCGTGCGCTACAATCTCTCGTTCGTTCCTGACGTTTAACGAAACGGACCATCCAGCCGTAGCCCGTGTGGAGAAAGGAGGGTACAAAAAGGAATATCTCACGGCCATCCAGCTGCAGCCCGTGTTTTTATGTTGCATTACATAGGGTGCGGTCTCATGCCACCGCAGTGGTCGTTAACTCGTAGAATTGTGTTGTGTAGGAGTCTAGGAGTAAAGATCGAAACGATCGCGCGCCCATGCGACTCTCAGAGAAAACACCCCTCTTTCGGACGGTTGAGATATCCACATCTACACTGCCGTGCTCTTGGCTGGCTTCAGAATCCCAGCTTGCGCTTCCTATGGGCAGTCCGCTGATGGCCTTCTTTCTGAAACGCCACTAGCGGAATCTACCCATCCCATTGGGTGGGTGGACTCCCTTGGGCTCCAGCCCACCGGAGCCAAGCGGCACCCACACCAGTCGGTGTACAGGGGCGGACTCGACGGGTGTGGATAAAAGCATCGTTGTGAACAGACATGTATGCTTTTATCGCAGCGGTTGAAGCGAGCCCGCATGCAGGGTTTTGGAAACCCCTCGCCACCACGGCCATGATTTACACTTCCTGTATAGAATCCCCATCCTTCCTACATTGCTATCCGACGTCAATTCAGCAATACAAAAAAATACAATTCTAATTCAGTGAACCTTTCTAATGTTATTCTTTTTCAAAAGATAATCGTTAAACAGCCACATTGAACTTCTACACCAGGATCAAACAACCTTCGTAGAATGAGAACTATGTTGTAGATTTTTCCACGAGAACATAAACAGTGGAAAAAAAATCATCAGCATATGTATTTAATCTCTAGATATTCATGCCCACATCTATGTCTATCTATATCTGTATCTAAATCAGTATCTATATCTCTATATTTGTGTGTATCTTTATATATACATGTATGTATTTGTGAATTTGTATATGTATGTATATTTGTATCTGTATTCGTATAAGTATCTACATCCGTATCTGTATCTGAATCTGTATCTGTATCTCTATGTGTATCTGTATCTGTACCTGTATCCGTTTTTGTATTCGTATTTGTATGTGTATCTATATCAATATCTATATCTATGTCTGTATCTGTATCTGTATCTGTATCGATATCTGTATCTCTATGTATATCTGTATTTGTATCTGTATTTGTATCTGTTTCTGTATCCCTATCATTATTTGTATCTATATCTACATCTGTATCTATATCTACATCTATAATGGCATCTATATCTATATCTATATCTATATATATTTGTACCTGTATGTATATCTATATCTATATCCATATCTGTATCCATATCTATATCCATATCTATGTCTACATGCGTACATATATCTACATCTAAATCTCCTCTACATTCACATGAATGAGTGTATGTACATGTACATCTACATCTGTATCTACATCTACATCAACATCCACAATTACATCAACATCTACATCTATGTCTACATCTACATCCAAACTTGAATCTACATACACATCTACATCTGCATCTACATCTACATCTACATCTATGTCTACATCTACATCTACATCTACATCTACATCTGCATCTAAATCTACATCCATATCTACATCTACCTCTACATCTACATCTACAACCACATCTACATCTACATCTACATCTACAACTACATCTACATCTACATGTACGTCTACATTCATTTCGAGATATACACATACATCTACATCTACATATCGATCTATGTATACATCTGCGTCTACATCAACTTCTATGTCTACATCTACATCTACACGTACATCTACATCTACATCTACATCTACATCTACATCTACATCTACATCTACAACTTCTTCTACATCCATATCTACATCTACACCTATATCTATATCTATATCTATATCTATATCTATATCTATATCTATATCTATTTCTATATCTATATCTATATCTATATCTATATCTATATC
>SZWC01012690.1:25902-65847 GCA_023375785.1 Penium margaritaceum | reverse complement strand
GGAGGGAAAGGGATGGGCGGAGATGGGGGGTAGGGGGGGTATGGATGCGTCTCGAAGCGCCTCAAGGGCATCGCGCCGCCTCATTGCGAGCATCCTCCAGAGCGTCGCGTCGCCGCGCAAAGCAGATCTTTCCCACACAGTCAAAAATTCAGGATTTTGCTTCAGTCAGACACAGCACACTCGTTTCCACTGCTTTTTTTTTGCGGTTCAAAGATCATACCACGTGTTTCGACGCAGGGTCGGATATTTTCTCAACAATGTGAAATGGGATCCGCGTAAACAACGCAACGTCATACATTTTCACATTGACTCGTCATCGGGGCGGTCAGCTCCAGTCAGCAGTGTCGGTGGTGAGGGGCGTCAGCGAATGACGTAAGAGTACAATCCAGCAAGATTGGAGATCACGTGCGGTACCTGCTCCCGCGGCAACCGTGGCGTGCGACTGCTGCATACAAATGACGAAGCGGAGAGTCGAACAACTAAGGCCCAGAACCGATGCATTGATTTTGATTTTGATTCCATAATAGGGAGGCGGGAGGTGGCACGCGAACCCGTTTGCGAGTTTGCAATTGTTGCCGAATCCGCCAAAACAATTTGCGACAGAGATTTAAAAATTAACTAACTCCCTCTGATCACATCTGATTCTACTCGCATTTCGGTCTACGTCGCAAGATTCCCAACGTGTGGGAAACATCCTATCTGTAGAAACGGCAACAATCAGTCCGAAAGTCTGTCATCCAGGTGTTTTCTCTTAAACTAGCTGGTAAACCACGGTTCACCAAATCTGGTCCTACATCAACGTCTGAGAGAGCGTGGTAAGAAAACAAGCACTTTTGGACGTACCATCCTGGTGCGGCGCTGAATTGCTATCGAGCGAGGATACGCGCATGCTTCGCGACACGGAAGAACACATCGGTCGAATCTCTTCCAAAAAATCGGGACAGATGCCTGTCAAAAGTGGACAGCAATTAGCGCGAATACGACGGATTTCAGGTTGCAGCCCGGTTGATTCTACGCGTAAAATCAACCAAAAATCAAAGTTTGAGAGGGAAATTGATGAAACCCTACAGTCAAAATGAATGATTTTGTATCGGTTCAGGGCATGAGTGTACTACGCACTCGATGGTAGGGCCAGTCCCCTAGCCATCTCCTTGACCACTCCCATGACATCGTCATATAAAAAAAGTGCGATCCATGCTCTCCCCATTGCAGATGCGGGACAACGCATCTAGGTGGTTGTCACCAAGGTCACATGTCCGGAATACACGGCCTTCATGGAACGCCACCCTGAGCGCCAGACTTCACCCTTCGCGGATTCCCTGTGAACATACCAATTGAAGAAATCATACATCTTCTAACTACGGAAGCACCGAAGAGCAGCAACCGCCCCAAGTTGGCCGGACTCCGATATCTTCACCACTTCGTGCAACCGGCCATAGGCCAGACAACTGGCACACTATTTGGCGTCCCCAATGCACATGAAGATGACCCCCTTTTTCAAGACACTGCATCCGGTTTTCAACATACCAGAGACGCACAAAGACATCCTACTAAACTTTTCCCAGATCCAGTGCAAACTGTGTGACATACCCCTTGGCCAACCACAAGTCTGACCTTGAAGCGCACAAGCAAAACGGTATGTATACTTGGCTTGCACATCACATCATATTGTTGTCTACTACCAACACATCTTGCAAAGTCTCTGTCTTTGCCTGCAGTGCGCAGAATTGGCAAACCCGTGCAAGCTGGACTCTGGAGGGCAGATGCGGGCATACTACTCACTAGCACAGGAAAGAAGGTGGAGCTGTGGTGCTGCAACTACCGACGGTGCAACAAGGTGCATGGGGGCAACCTCACCGAGCTCTGCTCCCATGCCAAAATCCCGACCCATGTAGCAGTCCGTAAAGCGTACACAACCAAAGCCTCGGACGACCAACTCCTCATGAGCCCCAACGATGAGCTGGACAAGCTGAAGGCCAAGTTCTGCCTTCACTAAGCAGATAGCAATGACACCCGTATGTAATCCATACCGATACCCTTCTGTAAACCTTCAGGTTTCATTTCAACACATGCTACCTAACAACTGTTTCTTCCCATGCAGCTCTCCAAGGAACGTGGCTCATACCAGCACCGCGACCAATCTCCTACAATACCAAGGAAAAGGCACTAAGAAGTCCAAGGGCCAAGGGGCCGGCACCTGCTTAGACATTCTCCACCGTGCCAATTGTGGGTCACAGGACGGATCATTCACTCGCAGAGGATGTGACAGAGCGGCCACTTTGCTCCCGTTGTCAGGATATGCATTCAATCCAAGTTTTTTGTTCCATAGTATATTCTCTTCCACCCCCTCCAACCTCCTCCCACATCTCCAAACCCCCCACGACATGAATGAAGAACAACACAAATATGTTAGAGATCCACTCAGTAGACTAGGAATCATGCGTTCTCTCAGACATTAGGAAAAACACATTTCACATCTTGTGAGACATCCACCATTTTGAAAGTTCATCACACGGATCCCTCCCACATGCCATGCTCACGCAAAATGCAATTTCTAGCAAGATCAGGGATAATCCTACACAAAACCTCACTTCCCACCTTCTCTCACTCAAGCTGACATGCTGAAACAAAAAGCAAACTCAGGCACAATGCACTGCACGCTATGGTTTCCGTCTCCCAACTACCCTCCCACACCCAATACACATTACCTTGAATCCCTATCTGTTGCCTCCCGGCTCTATCCCCCCCCCCCCCCTGCACCAAGAGACTAAAGAAAAGGAAGCAAAAGACGACACACAAGAGACAAACCACAATTACACAGGTCCTCAAACACATAATAAGGAAACTCACAAAACAATGCAAAGCTCGGAAGAAAACACCTCTTAAACCACTACCCACTCTGTTCTTCACAATTGTCATTCCAGAACCAAACACCCCCTCCAGTAACCCACTTCAGCTCCCTTGCATCCCAGAACAACAGCACAAGCCAACACAACCACAACAACCCCCCAACCCAAACCAACACACACTCCCGCAGATGAACACACACGGACTCCAGGAAAACACAAGAAAGAACATATCTTCCAACCTAAAACTCCTCAAAACGCACACAGAAAAAGACAAAACAATAAGAGAAAACAACGCCCTAAAACCCCAACCTAAAAGACAATCCATTCCCACAAGGAACTGCAATAGAAAACAAAAACAGAAACGTGACTCGATAGAAACCACACCAAATCCCAAAACAGCTACACCTAAAACTACATCAACAAAAATCTCAGCCCTCAACATCAACGGCATCATGAGAACAGACAAAGTTCAGTTCCTTAACAATTTCATCCAAACTTACAAGCCAACACTATGCTGCCTCACTGACACGCACCGAACCTCTGACGACTCAATCCTACACCTAGAGCGCAAACTACACAAAAAGATAGTAACATTCCCCTCTACCTCCACTCGCACAGCCGGACTACTCTTTATCTACAACCCCATCCAACTCACACCAGTTGAAAACTCCACCCCTGGCACAAACAGAATTGGGCAATGTACCTTCAAGCACCAACGGACATCCTTCATTATCACAGGAGTATACGCTCCTCCTGATCTAAAAACCCGAAAAAAACTTATGGCAAGAATTAGACAGCTTCCTTTCAGAGCATAAAACGGACTTTCTAGCTGGTGACTTCAACACAACATGCGCCCCAGTGGATCGGAACCCGCAAACAACCACAAAAGACCAGTTCCTCCTCTCCAAACTGATTTTTGACCACGAATTAAACGATGCTTTTTGGGAATTGAACCCAACCAAAATTGATTTACTTTTCACTCCCCAGGTCACCACTCCTCCTCACGACTGGATAGGATACATTGCGCGAAGACAACCAGACAATCGGTGACGGCATCCCGTCACCTTCCGGTCTCCAAAAACCTTTCCGACCATTTAGCAGCGGTCGAAATCAGCATTTCCCATGCAGACAACACTCCACCAAGCCATAGCTTCTGGAAATTCAATGCCTCCCTTCTTACGCGCCCCTTCATCAGATCCCTCCTTGATGAACCACCATCCCGGCCCTGGCCTCAACACATCAGGTGGATTCAAAAGTTTAAGAGTTGCAGCATACAAGAAAAGCGTAGAATCCAAAAAAAATTGGAACATCTACACAAAGAAATCATCAAACTCGAACAAAAACTGTGCATTCAACCACACAACATTGCAATCCTACAAGAACATCACCATAAAGATGCTCAGCTTCAGAAATATGTTCTCACAACAACAAAAATTTGCCACAAAATTGCCAGGGTTAAACATGGAAAAAACGTAGAACAAGCCTTCAAGGTCCTCAGCAGTCTAATCAAAACCAGATAGAGAACCACACTAATTCAGGCACTACAAGAAGAAGGACTTCCTCCAACCACATCCATTGAATGAATGAGCCACATAGTCACCAGCTTTTATAAAGAGGTATCCACACCATCTAGAAGTTACCTATTTCCACCACCCATGCCAGCACTACCACATTTAGCATCCTCCAACCATCCACCGCTCACAATAGAAGAAGTCCCCATCACAATAGAAGAAGTCATACAAGCCATAAAGACCTTACTTAAGAGGAAATGCCATGGCCCCAATGGTCTCTCCGCAGAATTCTACAAACATAACTCCGAAACTCTAGCTCCTGCCCTCCTTAACTTCTTCCAACATGTGCTTAACAGCCCTCAGAACCACCCGGAGTTCACAGACTCTATCACCTGCCTCCTGTTCAAAAAAGGCGACCCGAAGTCCATGAAAAACTATCGGTCAATCTCGCTCCTCAACACAGAGTATAAAATCCTTGCAAAAATCTTAGCCAACAGACTACAGAAGATTCTGCCTTAAATCATCAGTCCAAAGCAAACCGGCTTCGTTCACGGCAACAAATATAAAGACACCCTCTCCTGCATCCTGGACCTGCAACACTGGTAAAAAAAAAACCAAGAAGAGCTCACATTTCTCTTGGCAGAATTTGAAAAAGCATACGAAACTCTCCTACGCCCACACCTATACCGCACCTTAGATCACATGGGATTCCCACCACAATTTTTAGCATGGATCAAAGCTACCCTCTGCAGCACAAGAACAAGTTTTCCTGATCAACAGTCACCAAATCGGAAAATTAGGACACTCTTTGGAGTTAGGCAAGGCTGCCCCATTGTCCCTCTCCTTTTCATCATAGCTATGGAACCACTCAACCAATTGCTCAAAACATGCATACCCCGCCCGCTAGCATCACTCTTCACGTGCCCCAGCCACGTAGCATACGCTGACGACACCACTGTCTTCCTGACCACACCCGAATCATTAAATGAAACCCTCATCATTCTGAACAAAGCTTCATACTAAATGGGCTCAAGGCAAATGACGCAAAAACATTTCTATTCTCAGCAGGCCCTCACGTTATACATATCCCAAATAGCCATTACCCTTACACATCACAACCACAACAAGTTCTAGGAATAAACATTCAGCATAAAACTGATTCTACAGCAATGTGGGAGGACCTCATAACCAAGCTCCAAAAATCAGCACTCATGTGGAGTTTACACACAATACTCTAGTCACACGAATTATAGCCATGAACACCTACCTCATCCCAAAATTCCTCTACCACTCAGAATTACAACCTCCTTCTCCAGCCACCATCAACAAAATCACGAACATACTCCTAAACCTCCTGTCATCACCATCTAAAGACAACACTCTCTGCTTATCAACAAAAGTATTGCTATTACACCAACTGACAAAGGTGGTCTAGGCATGCTCTGACCTGCCGCAATGCTACCAGCTCAAAGCGCAAATCTGGCCTATAAGCTACTAAAAACGAACACAAACATATGGAAAGATATTGCATGCCACTCACAAAGCATTGGCAGATGCACGGGGGAGAATGTTGAAGGTTTTCCCCTCTGCATGCCCAAGTGTGGCGCCGGGAGGCGCCGGCGAGCCGCCAGAGAAAAGAAAATCCTCGCAGTTAGATCTAGGGGATTGAGGATTGCTTGGATCCTAAAATGGAGGATTGTTCCTGAAAGTTGACGAGGCCCTGAATCCAGTGGAAGTTGTTTCACTGGAATTGGACAAGTAACAAGGGATATATGGGCTTCCAAAGTTGGGGTGTACGCGACGGCTCTGGGAGTCGGCCGTGGTTCGACTGCCGGTGAATAATCAACCGGACCGAGTAACAAATGTCCATCTGGGGATTTTGGCTCGGCGTCCGAGCTTCAGTAGTACGTTTTGTTACTCGGGGACTTGGTCAAAATTCTGACTGCAGGTCCGCGAACAGGTTTCGACCCACATCAATCCACATCACCAAACTCGTTAATTAACTCATCGAAACAGATCCCAAAGGCGCGAGGGGTACTGCCACTATGTGTAGGGACATCTGTGCCTCCAGAATGGTGTTTTGATTGGTCCTTGATGTCTGAGGGCGCCTTGGCGGGCGACATAGTGTGCGCCACCGACTTGAGCGGCTCGATTGGGGTGCCGCGCTTTGGCTGACGTAGCGAGAGCTACGGTGATCCAAATTGCGTACGGTTTTGTGCGTTGGAGAGCTCATGACTAGCCCTACAAGTTTTTATATCATGTCCACCTTAAAAAACTAATTCAAAAATGTGTTATTCCCTTTACAAAAGTGACTGTCTCACAACTCCCTTCCACTCCCAGAAACATAGCGTGCGGCGACCAGAAAGCTCACGCTTAGACTCAGAACTCGCACAAAAGTACCTGTGAACATAGAAGACCAATCAGGGCACGTTGGAAATTCTACCACACAGTTTCTCGACATGCTGGTCTTTTGTGTGCTGTCGGAGATGTGGAGGCAGGTAGACCATGGAGGTAGGCTTTTGTGCCTCTGTTGTAGCCTTGTAAGCCAGGCAGTTGGTCGTCGTGGAAATGACATGTACTGGTTCTTGTTGGTTGCGCTAGTGTGGAGGGATGTAGATGGCTGAAGCTGAAGCTGAACCAATCAGGAAGGCTGTTGGTGTTGGTGACGATGCGGTTGAAGGGAGCTGGTCACGAGAGGTTGAGAGAGGTGATGAGGCAACGGGAACCAGCTTTGAGCATTCCTGCTGCGGTGCTGGTGATGATGTCAGCTGCTCTGGAGAAGCTGAAGAGTTACCGGTGAGACGCCTGCTTTCTTCAACAGGGACCGCGGTCTTGGTTGGTTCCAGAATGGGGATGTCATCCTGGGTGTTCGCAGTCGGGTTGTGAGAGAGAGCGGAGGAAGAGGAGTTGGTCTGAGTTGTACTGGGATCCTGACCTTCAGTGCCATGGATAGTTTGCCTGTAGAAGCAAAGCATGAACTCATTCACTTCATCATGAGTGAAAAGTAGAGTGGCTGTGGAGAGAAGTAGCGCCATGCGGTCTGAGTCAATGGAGATGGTCTCGCTTGGTGATGCATGATGCTGGATGAGAGCACAGCCATGTTGTTCATCACTTGGATAGTGGCTGGTGATGTTGACTGAAGTTTTAAGTGACAGTGGTCCCGTTGTTGCTGCTGGTTTAACTGATGAGATGGAGAGGCACTCAAACGTCAGCATGTTGGGCTCGTGAAGGGAGAATACTGCTAATGCCTTTGTGAAGTGGTGACATCACGCTTGTTGCGATGTGACGTGGTGATGTAGGAGATGGGTCAGGGAGAGCTCAATTCATCATGATGCAGATGCTTGTTGCTGAAGAGAAGGATCTGGAAGTAGTTTTGCTCTGAAGAGGTGGCTGCATGCTTCAAGGAGTTGTGGGGTTGTTGCTGAGATGGATAAAACAGTGAAGGTTTGATGTCCAATTAGGTGCTGACTGGAGAGGCGCGCTTCGAGAGGGCTGCTGCTGCTGCTGCTGCTGTTGCTGCTGTAGATGCTGATTTCTGTGTGTAGCACCATCACTGAGCTGTGCCCATACACAGTTAAGAGATGGTGCCTTAAACTTCTACTATTGCTGAAGTGTTGACGTTGGCAGAACCAGGAGGGGACAGAGTTGCTGCACCAGACGGAGAAGGTCAATGAGTAAAGAGGATTGATGGTGGTGCTGAGAAGCTGGTGCTTCGTGCCTCCTCCCTGAGCTGTGCCCATACACAACCCTCAGAGTTTGAGGCTAGAGCGAAGTGGGCAAGATGATGTTGGAATGCAGAGTTGCTGCTGTACTGCTACAGAGACGATTGTTGACAGATTGGCAAAGCGCGCTTTGGGTGGTTTTTTCAAGCGGCAGAGATGTGGAAGTAGGCGAGGATGGAGGCAGGTTTGTTCCTTGCGCTCTGATACCATGTCAGGATTTTGTGAGAAGATATGAGGCATATGAAGAGGCTAGAAGGTGTCTAGAGGTCTGGCGGAAGCAGCGCTAAAGGTACCGTATGCTGACGTAGGGCTGACGACTAGAGGACGATGGAGCAAAAGCGACAGAGGACTGATGCACACCAATCAGAGATACCAAGAAGATATGATTGATAAACTGAGGGGTTGCGTACAGAACTAGTGGCACGGGGAAGGCAGCGGGCCAAACCAAAGCAATCGAAAGTGCGTCGCGAGTTGTAGATGCGACAAGTGTTGTTCATGAAGAGGCAACGGGAGGATCATGCAGCTGTGATGATCCAAGAGTTGTAACACAGTGATGCGACACCAGGTGAACTGGTAGAGACGGCGAAGAATGTGTACGAGGTTTGAGCAAAAACTAACAGCTGAGGGCAGAGAAACTGAACAGATGATGATTGATAGATTGATGAATGGCAATGAGGCGAAGAGTTACACAGTAACAAGTCTCTTAAGTACTAGATCCTAGGTTCTAAGAGTAGTACCTCATAGGGCAGTAGGACCGCAGTCTATGGAGGGCGGTGGGATGCGTGAAGCAGTAGCCACTATGCTGCTGCTAGTGGTTCAATGGTGCACAACACCTCTTGGAGGCGTGGAATAGGTATTGGCTGATGTGCGTCCTGGTGCCGTACGTGAGGTGATGTGGGCACTGTCTTCGGAGAAGGTCTGGTCGCCTCGGTTCGTGAGCGGGGCGGACCGAGTCTTGTCTTGTAGCTTGGATCTGGTCGTGTGGGGTTGGGACCGTTCAGGTTCGTGTGGTGACCGATAGGTGAACAGTCACCATCGTGCGTCTGCAGTCGCCAGGGGCCCGAATGATAATGCAAAATGGCGAGGACGAAATGGCATGCTCCTCCGGATATATCGGTAATGCTTCCGGTGGAGGTACGAAGGGTGAATGAGTAAGAGGAGGGGGTGTGAGATAAATGTTTCTCCAAAGTGTGGGTCTTGCTTTGTATTCAAACATGTCCTATTTGCACCCTAGATGCGCCCTAGCTGTGCCCTACTTGCACCATACGTACGCCCTACTTGCGCCCTAGTTGCGCCCTAGTTACACCCTACTTGCTCCCTAGTTGCGCCATAGTTGCACCCTAATTTCACCCTAGATATGCCCTAGTTGCGTCCTACTTGTGCCCTAGTTGCCTCCTGCTTGTGCCCTAGTTGCACCTTAGTTGCGCCCTACTTGCACCCTACTTGTGCCCTACTTGCGCCCTACTTGTACCCTAGTTGCGCCCTACTTGCGCCCTAGTTGCACCCAGTTTCCCCTTAGTTGCGCCCTAGTTGCGCCTAAGTTGGACACTAGTTACGCCCTAGTTGTGTCCTAGTTGCCCCCTAGTTGCACCCTACTTGTGCCCTACCTGTGCCCTACTTGCACCCTTATTGCGTCCTAGTTGCGTTCTAGTTGCGCCCTAGTTGTGTCCTAGTTGCGCCCTAGTTGTGCCTCAGTTGGAAACTAGCTACGTCCTAATTGCGCCCTAGTTGCCCCCTACTTGTGTCCTACTTGCGCCCTAGTTGTGCCCTTGTTGCACCCTAGTTGCACCCTAGTTGCACCCTAGTTGCTCGTGAGTTGGGCACTAGCTACGCCCTAGTTGTGTCCTAGTTGTGCCCTAGTTGCGCCCTAGTTGTGCCCTAGATGCGCCCAAGTTGCATCCTCCTTGCACCCTAGTTGCACCCTAGTTTCGTCCTAGTTGCGCCCTACTTGCGCCGTACTTGAGCCCTACTTTCACCCTAGTTGCACACTAGTTGCATCCTGGTTGTACCCTATTTGCAGCCTCTTTGTGCTCTACTTGCACCCTAGTTGTGCCCTACTTGTATCCTACTTGCGCCCTAGTTTTACCCTAGTTACACCCTAGTTGCGCCCTAGTTGTGTCCTACTTGCACCCTAGTTACGCCTTCCTTGTGCCTCAATTGGGCACTAGCTGAGGTATGGTTAATCGTTCCTCATTTTTACACTGCATGTTCTATGTCTTACATATATATATATACAGGAAGCTTCTAGGAGGTATCCTTACGGTTCAAAGATACGTGTTCACCAAACAATGTGTGTTAATATAATACATTTTCAGCGTTTATAAATCAAGGATTTCTTTTATTGTGACATTTGAATTCCAATGTACCCAATATTCTTTACCTACCTGTTTGGAGGGAGGGGGGCAACATCAGAGCCGGAGATCCCCCCCCTTCTCCAAAAGGGCAAAGTGTATTAGTGGAGTGTATATGATATGTGTATTTCACGGACATGTGAAAAATACACTGAGTGTATCATACACTGAGTGTATTTTCCACATGTCTGTGAGATACACAGATCATACACCTCCCCAATACATTTTACCTGTTTGGGGGAGGGAGGGACAACATGGGAGCCGGATACCCCCATCCTCCAAAAGGGCAAAGTGTATTAGGGGAGTATACATGATATGTGTATCTCACGGACATGTAAAAAAATACACAAAGTGTATTATAAACTTAGTGTATTTTCCACATGTCCATGAGATACACAAATCATAGACACTCCTCCAATGCACTTTACTTGTTTGGAGAGGGGGGATAACATGGGAACGGGAGATCCTCCCCCTCTCTTGAAAAAGGGCAAAGTGTATTAGGGGAGTGTACATGATCTGTGTATCTCACGAACATGTGAAAAATACACTAAGTGTATCATACACTTACTGTATTTTCCACATGTTCATGAGATACACAGATCATAGACACTCTCCCAATACACTTTACTTGTGGGGGGGGGGGGACATGGGAGCCGGAGATCCGCCCCCTCCAAAAGTGTAAAGTGTCTTGGGGGAGTGTCTATGATCTGTGTATCTCACATACATGTGAAAAACACACTAAGTGTATCATATACTTAGTGTGTTTTTCACACTTTACCTGTTTGGAGGGGGGGGGGGCAACATGGGAGTGGGATATCCTCCCCCCCTCAAAAAGGGAAAAGTGTATTTGGGGAGTGTATATGATCTGTGTATCTCACGAACGTGTGAAAATACACCAAGTGTTATACACTTAGTGTATTTTTCACGTGTCCATGAGATACACAGATAATAGACACTCCTCCAATACACTTTGCCTGTTTTGAGGGAGGGGGTCAACATGGGAGCTGGATACCCCCCCCCTCAAAAGGTTAGAGTGTATTAGGGGATTGTATATGATCTGTGTATCTCACGGACATGTAAAAAATACACTGTGTGTTATACACTTAGTGTATTTTTCACATGTCCATGAGATACACATATCATATACACTCCCCCAATACACTTTACATGTTTAGAGGGGGGGGGGGCAACATGGGAGCGGGAGATCCTCCCCCCCTAAAAAGGGAAAAGTGTATTTGGGGAGTGTATATGATCCGTGTATCTCACGGACATGTGAAAAATACACCAAGTGTATTATACACATAGTGTATTTTCCACGTGTCCATGAGATACACAGATCATAGACACTCCTCCAATACACTTTGCCTGTTTAGAGGGGGGGCAACATGGGAGCTGGATACCCCCCCCCTCAAAGTGGCAGAGTGTATTAGGGGAGTGTATATGATCTGTGTATCTCACGGACATGTGAAAAATATACTAAGTGTATTATACACTTAGTGTATTTTTCACATGTCCGTGAGATACACATATCATATACACTCCCCCAATACACTTTACCTGTTTGGAGGGGGGAGGGACAACGTGGGAGCGGGAGATCCTCCCCCCCGAAAAAGGAAGAAGTGTATTAGGGGAGTGTATATGATCTGTGTATCTCACGGACATGTGAAAAATACACCAGGTGTATTATATAATTAGTGTTTTTTCCACGTGTCCATGAGATACACAGATCATAGACACTCCTCCAATACACTTTGCCTGTTTGGAGGAGGGGAGGGGTAACATGGGAGCTGGATATCCCCCCCCCTCAAAGGGGCAGAGTGTATTAGGGGAGTGTATATAATTTGTGTATCTCAAGGACATGTGAAGAATACACGAAGTGTATTATACACTTCATGTATTTTTCACATGTCTGTGAGATACACAGATCATATACACTCCCCCAATACACTTTACCTGTTTGGAGGGGGGGCAACATGGGAACGGGAGATCCTCCCCCCCTAAAAAGGGAAAAGTGTATTAGGGGAGTGTATATGATCTGTGTATCTCACCAACATGTGAAAAATGCACCAAATATATTTTGTACTTAATATTTTTTCCACGTGTCCACGAGATACACAGATCATAGACACTCGTCTAATACACTTTGCCTGTTTTGGAGGGAGGAGGGGCAATATGGGAGCTAGATATCCACCCCCCCCTAAGAAAGGGAAGAGTGTATTAGGGGAGTGTATATCATCTGTGTATCTCACGGACATGTAAAAAATACACTAAGTGTATTGTACACTTTTTGTATTTTATACATGTCCATAAGATGCACAGATCATAGACACTCCTTTAAAGGTCTAAGTACAAATGTACGTCTGTGTAAGCAAATTGGAAATTCAGTTGTGGAAAAAGAAAGCATGGTACTTGTTGAGTGTTTAAAACTGAATTACAAGCCTTCCAAGAATGTTCGCGTGTTAAATCATACAACTACATACTTATGTATATGAACATACATAGTATGGTAAATTGTAATGTAACTTCCATGAAGGTACCATGAAATTTCCAGAGGCATACATGTGACATGTACACTGTATGAAGAGTGTATTTTTTAAAGGCAATTAACCATAAATGCACTAGCTATACCCTAGTTGCATCCTAGTTCTGCCCTAGTTGCATCCTAGTTGCACCCTACTTGCGCCCTGGTTACGCCCTTCTTGTGCCCTAGTTGCACCCGACTTGCATCCTAGTTGCGTTGTAATTGCGCCTCAGTTGGGCACTAGCTACGTCCTAGTTGCCCCCTAGTTGCACCCTACTCGTGCCCTAGTTACGTCCTAGTTGCACCCTAGTTGCGTCCTACTTACGTCCTACTTGCGTCCTAGTTGCACCCTAGTTGCGCTCTACATGCACCCTACTTACCCCTAGTTGCAACCTAGTTGCATCCTAGTTATACCCTAGTTGTGCCATTTTTACGCCCTACTTGCATCCTAGTTGCGCCCTAGTTGTGCCCTAGTTGTACTATACTTGCACCCTACTTGCATCCTAGTTGAGTCCTAGTTACGCCCTACTTGCGGCCTAGTTGCGACCTAGTTGCACCCTACTTGTGCCCTAGTTTCACCCTGTTTGCGCCCTAGTTGCGCCCTAGTTCCACCTCAGTTGGGTACTAGCTACGCCAAACTTACGCCCTACTTGTCCCCTGATTGCGCCCTAGGTGCACCCTACTTGTGCCCTACTTGCACCTTTCTTGCACCCTAGTTGCGTCCTACTTGCGCCATAGTTGTGCCCTAGTTGCACCTAAGTCGGGCACTAGCTACGCCCTAGTTGCGCCCTAGTTGTGCCCTAGTTGTGCCCTACTTGCGCCCTACTTGCACCCTACTTGCGCCCTACTTGTGCCCTAGTTGTGCCCTACTTGCGCCCTACTTGTGCCTTAGTTGCACCCTAGTTGCGCCCTAGTTGCACCCTACTTCCATGCTACTTGCGCCATACTTACGTCCTAGTTACGCCCTAGTTGCTCCCTAGTTGCACCCTAGTTGCGTCCTACTTACGTCCTACTTGCACGCTAGTTGCGCCCTAGTTGCGCCCTAGTTGCACCATACTTGCATCCTACTTGAGCCCTTGTTGTGCCCTACGTGTGCCCTAGTCGTATCTCAATTAAAACTAGTTGTGTCCTAGTTCTGCCCTAGTTGTATCCTACTTGCGCCCTACTTGCGCCCTAGTTGCATCCTATTTGCGTCCTTGTTGTGCCCTAGATGTGCCCTAGTTGCGTCTTTATTGGACACTAGCTAAGTCCTTGTTGCGCCCTAGTTGTGCCCTAGTTGCACCCTAGTCGCGCCCTAGTTGCGTCCTTGTTTTTCCCTAGTTGCGCCCTAGTTGTGCCCTACTTGTGCCCTACTTGCGCCCTGGTTGCGCCCTACTTGCGCCATACATGTGACTAACTTACGCCCTAGTTCCGTCCTAGTTACACCCTAATGGTTCCCTACTTGCGTCCTACTTGCGCCCTACTTGTGCCCTATTTGCGCCCCAGTTGCGTCCTAGTTGCGTCCTACTTGCATCCTATTTGCGCCCTACTTGCACCCTAGTTGCACCCTACTTGCGCCCTAGTTGCACCCTAATTGCACCCTTCTTATGCCCTAGTTGCACCCTAGTTGTGCCCTAGTTGCGCCCGAGTTGTGCCCTAGTTACGACCTACTTGCGTCCTAGTTGCACCCTAGTTGCGCCCTAGTTGCACCCTAGTTGCGCCCTAGTTGCGCCCTAGTTGCGACCTACTTGCGCCCTAATGGTACCCTTGCTGTGCCCTGGTTACGCCCTACATGTACCCTACTTGTGGTCTACTTGCGTCCTAGTTGCGCCCTAGTTATACCCTACTTGTGTCCTTGTTGCGTCTTGCCTGAGGCATAGTTACACCCTAGTTACGTCCTAGTTGCACCCTATTTACACCCTTCTTGTGCCCTACTTGCGCCCTAGTTGCGCCCAACTCGCGGCCTAGTTGTGTCATAATTACGCCCCAGGTGGGCAATAGGTATGCCCTAGTTGCGTCCTAGTTACGCCCTAGTTGCGCCCTACTTTCATCCTACTTGCGTCCTAGTTACGCCCTAGTTCCACCCTGGTTGTGCCCTACTTGCGTCCTACTTGCGCACTACTTGTTCCCAAGTTGCACCCTAGTTGTGCCCTAGTTACGCCCTACTTGCACCCTACTTGCGCCGTACTTGCTCCTTAGTTGTGCCCTGGTTGTGCCCTTATTGTGCCCTAGTTGCACCCTACTTGCATCCTAGTTGCGCCCTAGTTGTGCCCTAGTTGTACCCAAGTTGTACCGTACTTGCGCCCGAGTTGAACCCTACTTGCATCCTAGTTGCGCCCTAGTTGCACCTCAGTTGGGCACTAGCTACGCCCAAGATGCGCCCAAGTTACCCCTTCTTTGAGCCCTAGTTGTGTCCTATTTGCACCCTACTTGTGCCCTAGCTACACCTTACTTGCACCCTAGTTACGCACTCGTTGCGTCCTAGTTGTGTCCTAGTTTCACCTCTGTTGGATACTAGCTATGCCCTAGTTGCGCCTAGTTACACCTAGTTGCACCCTAGTTGCGCGTAACTTGCCACCTACTAGTTGCGCCCTAGTTGCGCCCTAGTTACACCCTACTTGATCCCTACTTGCACCCTAGTTGGCCCTTAGTTGCATGCTAGTTATGCCCTACTTGCGCCCTACTTGCGCCCTACTTGTGCCCTAGTTGTGCCCTAGTTGGGCCCTAGTTACGCCCTAGTTGCGCCCTACTTGTGCCCAACTTGCGCCCTACTTGCACCCTAGTTGCGTCCTAGTTGCGCCCTAGTTGCGCCTTGATTGCGCCCTGGTTACGCCCTACTTGTGCCCTAGTTGAACCCTACTTGTCCCTTGTTGTGACATAGCTGCGCCTCAGTTGGACACTAGCTACGCCCTAGTTGCCCCCTAGTTGCGCCCTAGTTATGCCCTACTTGCGCCCTAGTTATGCCCTACTTGCAACCTAGTTGTGCCCTACTTGCGCCCTTGTTGCGCCCTAGTTGCGCCGTAGGTGCGCCCTAGTTGCGCCGCAGTTGGGCGCAAGCTACACCCTAGTTGCGCCCTAGTTGTGCCCAAGTTACACCCTAGTTGAGGCCTTCTTGCGTCCTTCATGCACCCTAGTTGCAACCCAGTTGCGTCCTAGTTGCGCCCTAGTTGTGCCCAACTTGTGTCAAAGTAACGTCCTACTTGCACCCTAGGTGCACCCTAGTTGCGCCTAGTTGTACCCTAGTGGGCACTTGCTCAGCCCTAGTTGCACCCTTGTTGTGCCCTACTTGTGCCCTACTTGCGTCCTAGTTGCGCCCTAGTTGTGCCCTAGTTAATGCCTTAGTTGCGTCCTACTTGCGCCCTAGTTGTGCCCTTCTTGCACCCTAGTTGCGCCCTAGTTGCGCCTCAGTTGGGCACTAGCTACGTCTTAGTTGCGCCCTAGTTGCACCCTCATGCATCCTACTTGTGGCCTATTTGCGCCCTAGTTGCGCCCTACTTGCGTCCTAGTTGCGCCCTTCTTGTTCCCTAGTTGCACCCTAGTTGCGCCTCAGTTGGGCACAAGCTATGTCCTAGTTGCACCCTAGTTGCTTCCTAGTTATGCCCTAGTTAACCACTTCTTGCGTTCTACTTGCGCTCTAGTTGTGCCCTAGTTGCGTCCAGGTTCCGCCCTACTTGCGCCCTACTTGCGCCCTAATTGTGCCCTAGTTGCGTAGAACTTGCATCCTAGTTATGCCCTAGATGCGCCCTAGTTGCGTCCTACTTGCACCTACTTGCATCCTACTTGAGCCCTAGTTACGCACTAGTTGCACCCTACTTGCGTCCTACTTGGATCCTAGTTTCACCCTAGTTGTACCCTAGTTGCACCCTACTTGTGCCCTTGTTACGCCGTAGTTGCACTTCAGTTGGACACTAGCTACGCCCTAATTACGCCCTAGTTGCGCCCTAGTTGCTCCCTAGTTACACCCTACTTGCGCCCTACTTGCGCCCTAGTTGCGCCCTACTTGCACCCTCGTTGCGCCCTAGTTGCGCTTCCGTTGGGCACTAGCTACACCCTAGTTGCACCCTAGTTGCACCCTAGTTGAGCCCTAGTTGTGCCCTACTTGCGTGCTACCGGTGCCCTAGTTGCGCCCTATTTGCACCCTAGTTGCACCCTTCTTGCGCCCTTGTTGCACCCTAGTTGCCCCCTAGTTGTCCCTTTGTTGGGCACTAGCTACACCTTAGATGCACCCTAGTTGTGCCCTAGTTGCGCCCTACTTGCGTCCTTCTTGTGCCCTAGTTGCGCCGTACTTACGCCCTAGTCGTGTCTTTGTTGTACCCTAGTTGTGCCCTAGTTGTGCCTCAGTTGGAAACTAGCTACGCCCTCGTCGTGCCCTACTTGCACCCTAGTTACATCCTAGTTGCGTCCTACTTGCACCCTAGTTGTGTCCTAGTTGCGCCCTACTTGCGCCCTGGTTGCGCCCTAGTTGTGCCCTAATTGCGTCTCAGTTGGGCACCAGCTACCTCCTAGTTGCGCCCTAGTTGCACCCTAGTTGTGCCCTAGTTGCACCCTAATTGTGCCCTAGTTGTGTCCTACATGCACCCTACTTGCGCCCTAGTTGCGCCCTTGTTGCATCCTGCTTGCGTCCTACTTGCACCCTACTTGCTTCCTAGTTGCGTCCTACTTACACCCTACTCGAGTCCTAGTTACGCCCTAGTTATGCCCCAGTTGCGCCCTACTTGCGCCATACCTACCCCCTCGTTGCGCCTTGTTGTGCCCTAGTTGTACCCTAGTTGCACCCTACTTGCGCCCTACTTGCACCCTAGTTGCATCCTAGTTGCACGAAATGTGCGACCTAGTTGCGCCCTAGCTGCGTCCTACTTGCGCCCTAGTTACACCCTACTTGCGTCCTAGTTCTGCCCTAGTTGCACCCCGATGTGCCCTAGTTGCGCCCTAGTTGTACCCTACTTGCGTCCTACTTGCACCCTAGTTGTGCCGTAGTTGCATCCTACTTGCACCCTAGTTGCGCCCTGATTGTGTCATACGTATGCCCTAGTTGCGTCCTCCTTGCATCCTAGTTGCGCCCTAGTTGTGCCCTAATTATCCCTATTTTCGCTTCAGTTGGGCACTAGCTACGCCCTAGTTGCGCCCCAGTTGCACCCTACTTGCGCCCTACTTGCGCCCTACTTGTACCTTACTTGTATCCTACTTGCGCCCTAGTTGCACCCTAGTTGTACCCTAGTTTCACCCTAATTACGCCTTTGTTGGGCAGTAGGTACGCCCTAGTTGCGCCCTAGTTCCGCCCTACTTGTGCCTTACTTGCGTCCTACTTGGCCCTACTAGCGCCCTAGTTAATCCCTAGTTGCGTCCTAGTTGTGCCTCAGTTGGGCACTAGCTACGTCCTATTCGCGTCCTAGTTGCACCCTGGTTGCGCCCTACCTACGCCCTACTTGCACCCTCGTTGCGCCCTAGTTACGCCCTAGCTGCGCCCTAGTTGTACCCTACTTGCGCCCTAGTTGCGTCCTACTTGGGCCGTAGTTGCACCCTAGTTGTGCTCTACTTGCGCCCTATTGTTGCCCTTCTTGCGCCCTACTTACTGCCTAGTTGCACCCTAGTTACATCCTAGTTGCGCCCTAGTTGCGCCTCACTTAGACACTAGCTACGCCCTAGTGTCGCCATAGTTGCGCCATAGTTGCGCCCTACTTGCGCCCTTCTTGCGCCCTAGTTGCGGCCTAGTTGTGCCCTAGCTGTGCCCCAGTTGAGCCCTAGTTGCGCCCTAGTTGCATCCTAGTTGCACCTCAGTTGGAGACTAGCTACGCCCTAGTGCGCCCTAGTTGCACCCTAGTTGCGCCCTACTTGTGTCTGCCCTACTTGTACCCTAGTTGAACCCTAGTAGCGCCCTAGTTGTGCCCTAGTTGAGCCTCAGTTGGACACTAGCTACGCCCTAGTTGCACCCTAGTTGTGCCCTAGTTGCGCCGTAGTTGCGTCCTACTTGTGCCCTACTTGCACCCTAGTTGCGTCCTAGTTGCGTCCTGCTTGCACCCTAATTACGTCCTACTTACGCCCTAGATGAGCCCTAGTTGCGCCCTACTTGCGCCCTAGTTGCGCCCTAGTTGCACCCTACTTAAGCCCTAGTTGTGCCCTACTTGCTTCCTAGTTGTGCCTTAGTTGTGCCTTAATTGGGCACTAGCTACGCCCTAGTTGCGTCCTAGTTGCACTCTTGTTGCGCCCTTGTTGCGCCCTACTTGTGCCCTCGCGCTTTAGTTGTGCCCTACTTGCACCCTAGTTGTGTCCAAATTGCGTCCAAGTTACGCCGTTGCGCCTCAGTTGGGAACTAGCTAGGTCCTAGTTACACCCTAGATGCGTCCTAGTTGTGCCCTAGTTACACCCTAGTTGCACCCTACTTGCGCCCTAATTGGGCCCTACTTGTGCTCCTGTTGCGCCCTAGTTGAGCCCTACTTGTGTCCTATTTGGACCCAAATTGTACCCTTGTTGCGCCCTAGTTGTGTCCTAGTTGCGCCCTACTTGCGCCCTACTTGTACCCTAGTTGCGTCCTAGTTGCGCCCTAGTTGCGACCTAGTTGCACCTTAGTTATGCCCTAGTTGCGCCCAAGCTACGCCCTAGTTGCGCCCTAGTTGTACCCTAGTTGCACCCTAGTTACGCCCTACTCGCCCCGTAGTTGCGCCCTAATTGCACTCTAGTTGCGCCCTATTTGTGCCCTAGTTGTGCCCTAGTTGCGCCTTAATGGGGCACTAGCTATGTCGTAGTTGCACCCTAGTTGCGCCCTAGTTGCGCCCTGGTTACACCCTAGTTGCGCCCTACTTTAGCCCTACTTGCGTCCTAGATGAACACTAGTTGCGCCCTAGTTGCACCTTGCGTCCTACTTGCGCCCTTGTTGCACCCTAGTTGCGTCCTACTTGCGCTCTACTTGCGTCCTACTTTTACCCTACTTGCGCCCTACTTTTGCCCTACTTGCACCCTGGTTGTGCCCTGGTTGCACCGTAGTTGTTCCCTACTTGCCCCCTACTTGCGCCCTAGTTGCGTTCTACATGCGCCCTGGTTGCACCCTTGTTGCTCCCTTGTTGCGCCCTAGTTACGCCCTAGTTGCGTCCTACTTATGCCCTAGTTGTGTCCTTCTTGCACCCTAGTTGCGCCATACTTGTGCCCTCGTTGCACCCTGGTTGCGCCCAAGTTGCCCCCTAGTTGTGCATCAGCTAGGCACTAGCTACGCCATTGTTGTGCCCTAGTTATGCCCCAGTTGCACCCTAGTTGCGCCCTATTTGTGCCTCAGTTGGGCACTAGCAATATCCTAGTAGTGCCCTAGTTGTGCCCTAGTTGCGCCCTAGTTACGCCCTAGTTGGGCCCTCGTTATGCCCTACTTGTACCCTACTTGCGTCCTAGTTGCGCCCTAGTTATGCCCTAGATACACCCTACTTGCGCCCTACTTGCACCCTACTTGCGCCCTAGTTGCACCCTAGTTGGACCCTACTTGCGCCCTACTTGCGCCCTACTTGCACCCTACTTGCGTCCTAGTTGCGGCCTACCTACACCCTACTTGTGCCCTAGTTGTGTCCTAGTTGTGTCCTACTTGCGCCCTAGTTGCTCCCGGTTGCATCCTAGTTGCACCGTAGTTGTGCCCTAGTTGTGCCCTAGTTGCGCCTTAGTTTTACACTAGCTATGCCCTTTTTGCGCCCTAGTTGTGCCCTACTTGTGCCCTAGTTGCACTGTACTTGCCCCCTAGTTACGCCCTGATAACGTCCTACTTGCTCCCTGATTGCGCCCTACTTGCACCATAGTTGCGCCCTACTTGCGCCCTTGTTGCGCCCGACGTGCCTAGTTTTGCCCTAGTTTTGCCTCAGTTGGGCACTAGCTACGACCTAGTTGTACCCTAGTTGCACCCTAGCCGTGCCACAGTTGCGTCCTACTTGCCCCAAACTTGTGCCCTAGTTGCACCCTAGTTGCGTCCTAGTTGCATCCTACTTGCGCCTTACTTGCGCCTAGTTGCGCCCTTGTTGTGTCCTAGTTGTACCCTAGTTACGCCTTAGTTACACCCTACTTGCACCTTACTTGCACCCTAGTTTTGTCCTAGTTGCGGCCTAGTTGTGCCCTAGTTGTACCCTACTTACACCCTCGTTGTGCCCTAGTTTCGCCCTAGTTGCCCCCGAGTTGCGCCCTACTTGCGCCCTAGTTGAGCCGTACTTGCATCCAAGTTGCGCCCTAGATGCACCTCACTTGGGCTTGAGCTACGTCCTAGTTGCGTCCTTGTTGCATCCTAGTTGCGTCCTGGTTACGCCCTAGTTGTGCCCTAGTTGTGCCCTTGTTGCACCCTACTTGCTCCGTACTTGCGCCCTAGTTGCACCCTACTTGTGCCCTAGTTGCGCCCTACTTGTGTCCTAGTTACACCCTAGTTGTGCCTCAGTTGGGCGCTAGCTACGTCGTAGTTGCATCCTAGATGCATCCTAGTTGCATCCTAGTTGCATCCTAGTTGCGTCCTAGTTGCGCTCTAGTTGCACCCTAGTTGCACCCTTGTTGTGCCCTACTTGCGTCCTACTTGTATCCTAGTTGTGTCCCTGTTGTGTCCTAGTTGCATCCTACTTGCCTCCTACTTGCGTCCTACTTGCACCCTACTTGCACCCTAGTTGCACCCTAGTTGTACCCTAGTTGCACCCTACTTGTGTCCTAGTTTTGTACTACTTGCGCCCTAGTTGCGCCCGACGTGCACCCTAGTTGTGCCCTAGTTCACCTCAGTTGGACACTAGCTACGTCCTAGTTGCGCCCTAGTTGCACCCTAGTTGTGCCCTAGTAATACCCTACTTGCGCCCTTATTGCGCCATAGTTGTCCGCTACTTGCGTCCTTGTTGCGCACTATTTACACCCTAGTTGTGCCCTACTTGCGCCCTAGTTGTACCCTAGTTGTAGCCTAGTTACGTTGTACTTGCACCCTACTTGTGCCCTAATTGCGTCCAAGTTGTACCCTAGTAGTACCCTACTTACATCCTACTTACGCCCTAGTTGAGCCCTAGTTGCGCCCTAGTTGCGCCCTAGTTGTACCCTACTTGCGCCCTTGTTGCGTCCTACTTGCACCCTACCTGTGCCCTAGTTGCACCTCACTTAGACACTAGTTAAGCCCAAGTTGCACCCTAGTTGCACACTCGTTGCCCCCTACTTGTACCCTAGTTATGCCCTACTTGTGCCCTACTTGCATCCTACTTGCGCCCTACTTGGACCCTACTTGCGCCCTAGTTGCACCCTAGTTGCGCCCTAGTTGCGCCCTACTTTCACCCTAGTTGCACCCTAGTTGCGTCCTAGTTGCACCCTAGTTGCGCCCTCGTTGTACCCTAGTTGCTTCCTACTTGTGCCCTCGTTGCACCATAGTTGTGCCCTAATTGCATCCTAGTTACACCCTACTTGCGCCCTACTGGCACCCTATTTGCGCCATAATTGCACCCGAGTTGCGCCCTACTTGCGCCCTACTTGCGCCCTACTTGCACTCTACTTGCGCCCTACTTGCATCCTATTTGCGCCCTAGTTGCAACCTAGTTGTCCCTAGTTGCGCTTCAGTTGGGCACTAGCTACGCCCTAGATGCGCCCTAGTTGCACCTAGTTGCGTCCTACTTGTGCCCTGCTTGCATCCTACTTGTGCCCTACTTGCACCCTATATGGGCCCTAGTTTTGTCCTAGTTGCGCCCTAGTTGTGCCTCAGTCGGGCACTAGCTACGTCCTAGTTCCGCCCTAGTTGCGTCCTAGTTGCGCCCTACTTGTGTCCTACTTACACCCTACTTGTGCCCTACTTGCGCCCTTGTTAATCCCTTGTTGCGCCGTAGTTGCGAATCAATCGGCCACTAGCTACGTCCTTGTCGTACCTAGTTGCGCCCTAGTTGGGCCCCAGTTGCACCCTATTTGTGCCCTACTTGCACCCTAGTTACACCCTAGTTGTGTCCTAGTTACGCCCTACTTGCGCCCTATTTGCGTCCTAGTTGCATCCTAGTTACACCCTACGTGCGTCATACTTGCACCCTGCTTACGCCCTTGTTGCGCCCTATTTGGGTTCTAGTTGCATCCTACTTGCGCCCTACTTGCGCCCTAGTTGCGCCCTAGTTGCGTCCTCGTTGCGTCTTACTTGCTACCCAGTTGCCCCTTTCTTGAGCCCTAGTTGTGCCCTAGTTATGCCCTACTTGTGCCCTACTTGCACCCTAGTTGCACCCTACTTGCGGCCTAGTTACGTCCTAGTTACGCCCTACTTGCGCCCTAGTTGCGCCTCAGTTGGGTAGTAACAATGCCCTAGTTGCGCCATACTTGCGCCCTAGATGTGCCATAGTTGCACCCTAGTTGCCCCCTACTTGCGCCCTGCTTATGCCCAAGATGCGCCCTCGTTGCGCCCTAGTTGCTCCCTACTTGCGTCCTACTTGCGCCCTACTTGCCCCCTATTCGCACCCTAGTTACATCCTAGTTGCACCCTACTTACGCCCTACTTGTGTCGTACTTGCGCCCTACTTGCGCCCTAGTTGAACCCTGCTTGTGTCCTAGTTGTACCCTACTTGCGTCCTAGTTGCGCCCTATTTGCACCTCAGTTAGGCACTAGCTACGCCCTAGTAGTGTCCTAGTTGTACCCTAGTTACGCCCTTGTTGCGCCCTTCTTGCGCCCTACTTGCACTCTAGTTGCGCCCTACTTGTGCCCTAGTTATGCCCGACTTGCGCCCTAGTTACATCTAATTGTGCCTCAGTTAGGCACTAGCTACGCCCTATTTGCGTCCTAGTTGCACCCTAGTTGCACCCTAGTTGTGCCCTACTCGCGCCGTACTTGGACCCTACTTGCCCCCTGATTGTGCCCGAGTTGCGCCCTACTTGCGTCCTAGTTGTGCCCAACTTATGCCCTACTTGTGCCCTATTCGCGCCCTAGTTGCGCCCTACTTGCACCCTAGTCGTGCCCTAGTTGCGCCCTAGTTGCGCCCTAGTTGTACCCTAGTTATGTCCTACTTGTGCCCTAGTTGAGCCCTACTTGCGCCAAAGTTGCACCCAACTTGCGCCCTAGTTGCATCCTAGTTGCGCCCTACTTGCGCCCTAGTTGCACCCTAGTTGTGCCCTACTTGCGTCCTACTTGCGCCCTACTTATGTCCTACATGCGCCCTACTTGCGCCCTAGTTGTGCCCTAGTTGTGCCCTACTTGCGTCGTACTTGGATCCTAGTTATGCCTTAGTTGTGTCCTAGTTGCGCGCTATTTGTTCCCTACTTTTGGCCTGGTCGCGCCCTATTTCCGCCCTAGTTGCGCCCTAGTTGCATCTGAGTTGACACTGGCTATGCCCAATTTGCGTCCTGGTTGCGCCCTAGTTGCGTCCTAATTGTGCCCTAGTTGCGCCCTACTTGCCCCCTAGTTGCGCGCGACGCGCGCCCTAGTTGCGCCCTAGTTGCGCCTCAGTTGGGCAATAGATACGGCCTAGTTGCACCCTAATTATGCCCTAGTTGTGCCCTAGTTGCGCCCTACTTGTGCCCTACTTGCGCCCTAGTTGTGCCCTAGTTGCACCCAGCTTTTGCCCTACTTCCGCCCTAGTTGCGCCCTAGTTGCACCCTAGTTGCGCCCTACTTGCGCCTTTCTTGCACCATATTTGCACCCTACTTGGACCCTAGTTGCGCACTAGATGTGCCCTAGTTGCGCCCTAGTTGCACCCTACTTGTACTCAAGTTGCACCTTAGTTGAGCCCTAGTTGCGCCCTAGTTGTACCCTATTTGCGCCGTAATGGCGCCGTACTTCCACCCTGGTTGCGCCCTAGATGCACCTCACTTGGGCACTAGCTACATCCTAGGTGTGTCCTAGTTGTGCCCTAGTTACATCCTCGTTGCGCCCTAGTTGCGCCCTAGTTGTGTCCCAGTTATGTCCTACTTGCGTCCTTCTTGTGCCCTACTTGCGCCCTAGTTGTACCCTACTTGTGCCCTAGTTGCACTCTAGTTGTGCCTCAGTTGGACACTAGCTACGCCCTAGTTGCGTCCTAGTTGCACCCTAGTATTGCCCTACTTGCACCCTAGTTACGCCCTAGATGCACCCTTCTTACGCCCTACTTGCGCCCTACTCGCGTCCTAGTTGTGCCCTAGTTGTGCCCTAGTTGCACCCTACTTGCACCATACTTGCGTCCTACTTGCGCCCTACTTGCACCCTAGTTGCGCCCGACGTGCGCCCTAGTTGCGCCCTAGTTGTGCCTCACCTGGGCACTAGCTACGCCCTAGTTCTGCCCTAGTTGCACCCTCGTTGTACCCTAGTTGCATCCTACTTGTGCCCTACTTGTAACCTAGTTGCGCCCTAGTTGCGCCCTACTTGCACCCTAGTTGTGCCCTATTTGTACCCTTGTTGTACCCTACTTGCGTCCTACTTGCACCCTATTTGTACCCTAGTTCCGCCCTAGTTGCACCCTAGTTATGCCCTACTTGCATCCTACTCACGCCCTACTTGCGCTCTTGTTAAGCCCTAGTTACACCTAGTTGCACCCTAGCTGCGCCCTACTTGCGCCCTAGTTGTGCCCTAGTTGCACCTCACTTGGGCACTAGCTTAGCCCTAGTTACGCCCTAGTTGTGCACTAGTTTCCCCCTAGTTACTTCCTAGTTACGCCCTAGTTGCGCCCTACTTGCGTCCTACTTGTGCGCTTGTTGTGCCCTAGTTGCCCCCTAGTTGCACTCTAGTTCCGCCCTACTTGCGTCCTACTTGCACCCTAGTTGCGCCTAGTTTAGCCCTAGTTGCTTCCTAGTTGCGCCTTAGTTGCGTCCTACCTACGCCCTAGTTACGCCCTACTTGCGTCCTAGTTGCGCCCTAGTTGTACCCTAGTTGTGCCCTAGTTATCCCCTAGTTATCCCCTAGTTGCACCCTACTTGCATCCTACTTGCGCCCTAGTTGCGCCCTCGATGCGTCCTAGTGGCGCCCTACTTGCGCCCTACTTGCACGCTATTTGCACCCTAGTGACGCCCTACTTGCGTCCTTGTTGCACCCTGGTTGGGCCCTAATAGCCTTTAATTGCACTTCAGTTGGGCACTAGCTACACCTTAGTTGCGCCCTAGTTACAACCTTGTGCCCTACTTGCATCCTTCTTGCACCCTACTTGTGCCCTACTTGCGTCCTAGTTGTGCCGTAGTTGCACCCTAGTTGCGCCCTTGTTGCGCCTCAGTTGGGTGCTAGGAACGCCCTAGTTGCGCCCTAGTTGTGCCCTAGTTGTGCCCTACTTGCGCCCTACTTGCACCCTACTTGCGCCCTACGTGCACCCTAGTTGCGCCCTAGTTGCACCCTACTTGCGCCCTACTTGCACCCTAGTTTCACCCTAGTTGTACCCTACTTAAGTCCTACTTGCACCCTAGTTGTGCCCTAGTTGTACCCTAGTTGTGCCCTAGTTGCACTCTACGTGCGGCTTAGTTGCGTCCTACGTGAGCCCTAGATGCGTCCTAGTTGGGCCCTACTTGTGCCCTATTTTTGTCCTACTTGAGGCCTAGTTGCACCCTAGTTACGCACTAGTTGTACCCTAGTTGCTCCTCAGTTGGGCACTAGCTACGCACTAGTTGCGCCATAGTTGCACCCTAGTTGCGCCCTAGTTGTGCCCTACTTGCGCCCTAGTTGCGCCCTAGTTGTGCCCTAGTTCCTCCCTAGTTGTGCCCTAGTTGCGCCCTAGTTGCATCCTAGTTGCACCTCAATTAGACACTTGCTATGTCCTAATTGCTCCCTAGGTACACCCTAGTTGCACCCTACTTGCGTCCTACTTGTGCCCTTCTTGTGCCCTAGTTGAACTCTACTAGCGCCCTAGTTGTGCCCTAGTTGTGCCTCAGTTGGGCACTAACTACACCCTAGTTCTGTCCTAGTTGCGCCCTTCTTGTGCCCTACTTGCGCCCTACTTGCGTTCTACTTGTGCCCTACTTCCATCCTACTTGTGCCGAGGTTGCAACCTAGTTGCGTCCTAGCTACGCACTTCTTGTGCCCTAATTGCGTCCTAATTGCGTCGTAGTTGCATCCTGCTTGCGCCCTACTTATGCACCGCTTGCGTCCTAGTTGTGCCCTAGTTGCGCCCTACTTGTGCCCTTGTTGCAGCCTAGTTGCACCCTACTTGCGCCCTAGTTGTGCCCTACTTGCGTCCTATTTGCGTCCTAGTTGCGCCTCAGTTGGGCTCTAGCTACACCGTAGTTCATCCCAGTTGCACCTTAGTTGTGCCCTTGTTGCGTCCTACTTGCGCCCTTCTTGTGCTCTAGTTGCGCCCTAATTGCGCCCTAGTCGTGCCCGACTTGCACCTTAGTTGCGCCCCAGTTGCGCCTCAGTTGGGGACTAGCTACGTCCTAGTTGCGCCCAAGTTGCACCCTAGTTGCACCCTAGTTGCACCCTAGTTGCACCCTAATTTTGCCTTTGTTGGGCCCTAGTTGTGCTCTAGTTGCGCCCTAGTTACGCACTACTTGCGCCCTACTTGGATCCTAGTTACACCCTAGTTGCGCCCTAGTTGCGCCCTACTTGCGCCCTAGTTGGGCCCTAATTTCCCCTAGTAGCGCCCTAGTTGTGCCCTAGTTGCGTCCTACTTGAGCCCTAGTTGCATCCTAGTTACGTCCTAATTGTGTCCTAGTTGCACCCTAGTTGCACCCTACTTGCGCCCTAGTTGCGCCCTACTTGCGCCCTAGTTGTTCCCTACTTGCACCCTAGTTGTGTCCTCGTTCCGCCTAAGTTGGACACTAGCTATGCCCTAGTTGCACCCTCGTTACGCCGTACATCTGCCTTGGTTGCGCCCTAGTTGCGCCCTACTTGCGCCCTACTTGCATCCTAGTTGCGCCCTAGTTGCGCCTTGCACCCTAATAGCACCATAGTTGCATCCTAGTTGAGTCGTACTTGCGACCTACGTGCGCCCTACTTGTGCCCTACTTGCGCCCTTATTGCGCCCTGGTTGCACCCTAATTGTGCCCTACTTGCGCCCTACTTGCACCCTAGTTGCGCCCTTGTTGCGCCCTAGATGCACCTTGCTTGCGCCTTACTTGGGCCCTAGTTGCACCCTAGTTGCGTCCTAGTTGCGCCCTACTTGCGGCCTACTTGCGCCCTGGTTGCGCCCTACTTCTGCCCTAGTTGCGCCCTAGTTGTGCCTCAGTTGGGCACTAGCTACGCCCAAGGTTTGCCCTAGTTGCATCCTAGTTGCGCCCTAGTTCCGCTCTAGTTGTGCCATACTTGTGCCCTAGTTACGCCCTAGTTGCGTCTTAGTTGCGCCCTAGTTATGCATCCGTTGGGCACTAGCTACGCCTTAGTTGCGCCCTAGTTGGGCCTTAGTTGCGCCTCAGTTGGACATACTTGCGCGTTAGTTGTGCCCCAGTTGCGCACCAGTTGCGCCCTAGTTGAGCCTCAGTTGGGCACTAGCTATGCCCTAGTAACGTCCTAGTTGCGCCCTAGTTGAGCCCTACTTATGTCCTAGTTGTGGCCTAGTTGCGCCCTACTTGCGCCCAACTTGCGCCCTAGTTGCGCCTTACTTGCACCCTAGTTGCGCCCTAGTTGTGCCCTAGTTGCGCCCTACTTGCGCCGTACTTGCACCCTTCTTGCGCCCTAGTTGCGCCCTACTTGCACCCTACTTGTGCCCTAGTTGTGCTCTAGTTGCGCCCTACTTGCGTCCTGGTTGGTCCCGGTTGCGTCAAAGTTGCACTCTAATTGCGCCCTAGTTGCGCCCTAGTTACACGCTAGTTGTGCCCTACTTGCACTCTACTTGCATCCTAGCAGCAACCTACATGCGCCCTACTTGCTCCCTGCTTGGGCTTTACATGCACCCTACTTGCATCCTACTTGCGCCCTAGTTGCGCTTGACGTGTACCCTAGTTGCTCCCTTGTTGCTCCTCAGTTGGGCCCTAGCTACGGCCTAGTTGCGCCCTAGTTACGCCCTAGTTGTGCCCTTGTGCCCTACTTGCGTCGTACTTGTGCCCTAGTTGCACCCTAGTTCTCCCTACTTGTACCCTACTTGCACCCTAGTTGCGCCCTAGTTGTGCCCTAGTTGCGCCCTACTTGTGCCTTACTTGTACCCTACTTGTACCCTAGTTGCATCCTAGTTGCACCCTAGTTATGCCCTACTTGCGACCTACTTGCACCCTACTTCCTTCCTAGTTGTGCCCTAGTTGCACCCTAGTTGCACCCTACTTGTGTCCTAGTTGTGCCCTAGTTTCGCCCTAGTTGCACACTAGTTGCGTCCTAGTTGCGCCCTACTTACGCCCTAGTTGCTCCGTACTTGCACCCTAGTTGCGCCCTAATTGAACCTCACTTGGGCACTAGCTTCGCCCTAGTTGCGCCCTAGTTGAACCTCACATGGGCACTAGCTTCGCCCTAGTTGCGTCCTAGTTGTGCCATAGTTACACCCCAGTTGCATCCTAGTTACGCCCTAGTTGCGCCCTAGTTTTGCCCTAGTTGCGCCCTACTTACGCCCTAGTTGTGTCCTACTTGCGTCCTAGTTACGCCCTACTTATGCCCTAGTTGCACCCTAGTTGTGCCTTAGTTGGGTACTAGCTACGTCCTAGTTGTGTCCTAGTTGTGTCCTAGTTACATCCTAGTTGCGTCCTACTTGTACTCTACTTGCGCCCTACTTGCGTCCTAGTTGCCCCCTAGCTTTGCCCTACGTGCATCCCAGTTGTGCCCTAGTTGTGCCCTAGTTTCGCTCTAGTTACGCCCCACCTATGCCCTACTTGCGCCCTACTTGCACCCTAGGTGTACCCTAGTTCCGCCCTAGTTGCCCCCTACTTCCACCCTAGTGGCACCCTAATTGCGCTCTAGTTGCACCCAATGTGCACCCTAGTTGCGTCCTAGTTGCACCCTAGTTGTGCCCTAGTTGCGCCCTATTTACACCTTACTTTCGCCCTAGTTGCGCTCTACTTAAGCCCGACTTGCACCCTACTTGCGTCCTAGTTGCGTCCTATTTGCACCCTTGTTACACCCTACTTACACCCTACTTGCGCCCTACTTGCACCCTAGTTGCACCCTAGATGCACCCTCTTTACCCCTTACTTACGTCCTACTTGCACCCTACTTGCACCCAAGTTGTGCCCTAGTTGCGCCCAAGTTACGCCCTAGTTGCACCCTACTTGCATCCTAGGTGAGCCCTAGTTGCGCCTTTCTTGCGCCCTAGTGTCCTACTTGCGCCCTGGTTGCGTCCTAGGTGCACCTCACTTGGGCACTAGCCAAGCCCTAGTTGCGCCATAGTTGCACACTAGTTGCGCCCTAGTTGCGCCCTAGTTGAGCCCTAGTTGTGCCTTAGTTGTGGCCTACTTGTGCCCAACTTGCGCCCTCCTCGCACCCTACTTACGTCCTAGTTGCGCCCTACTTGCGTCCTAGTTGTGCCCTAGTTGCGCCTCTATTGTGCACTAGTTAAGCCCTAGTTGCACCCTAATTGTGCCCTAGTTGCATCCTAGTTGTCCCCTACTTGGGCCCTACTTGCACCCTAGTTGCACCCTAGTTGCACCCTAGTTGCGCCATTCTTGCGCCCTACTTGGGCCCTAGTTGTACACTAGTGGCACCCTACTTGCTTCCTATTTTTGTCCTACTTGCGCCCTAGTTGCACCCTAGTTACGTCCTAGTTAAGTCCATCTTGTGACGTAGTTGCGCCCTACTTGCACCCTAGTTGCGCCCTTGTTGCGCCAACGTTGCACCCTACTTGTGCCATACTTGGACCCTAGTTGCGCCCTTGTTGCGCCCTAGTTGCGCCCTAGTTGCGCCACAGTTGGACGCTAGCTATATCCTAGTTGTGCCCTAGTTGTACCCTAGTTGCATCCTACTTGCACCTTACCTACGCCCTACGTCTGTCCTAGATGTGCCCTAGTTGCGCTCTAGTTGCGCCGTGGTTGCTCCTCATTTGGGCACAAGCTACGCCCTAGTTGCACCCCTGTTGCGCCCTAGTTCCACCCTGGTTGCGCCCTACTTACACCCTACTTGCACCCTAGTTGCGCCCTACTTGCGCCATGGTTGTGTCCTTCTTGCTCCCTCGTTGTGCCCTTGTTGCGCCTCAGTTAGGCAAAAGCTACGCCCTAGTTGCGCCCTAGTTGCGCCCTAGTTGCGCACTAGTTGCACCCTACTTGCGCCTTAGTTGCGCCCTAGTTGTGCCCTAGTTGCGTCTCACTGGGGCACTAGCTACACCCTGGTTGCGCCCTAGTTGCACCCTAGTTGTGCCCTAGTTGCACTCTAGTTGTGCCCTGGTTGAGCCCTAGGTGCATCCTACTTTCGTCCTATTTCCGTCCTTGTTATGACCTAGTTGCGCCCTAGTTGCGTCCTAGTTGCGTCCTACTTGCGCCCTGGATGTGCCCTCGTTATGCCTGAGTTGTGCCCTACTTGCACCTTATTTGTGCCCTATCTGTACCCTAGTTAGGCCCTAGTTACGCCCTACTTGTGCCCTACTTGTGCCCTACTTGTACCCTACTTGTGCCCTACTTGCACCCTAGTTGTGCCCTAGTAACGCCCTACTGGCACCCTACTTGTACCCAAGTTGCGCCCTTGTTGTACCCCAGAAATGCCCTAGTTGCATCCTAGTTGTGCCCTACTTGCACCCTAGTTTTGCCCTACTTGCGCCGTACTTGCACCCTAGTTGCGCCCTAGTTGCGCCCTACTTGCGCCCTAGTTGCCTCCTAGTTGCACCCTAGTTACGCCCTTCTTGCGCCCTTCTTGCAGCCTACTTGCGTCCTATTTGCACCCTACTTGGACCCTACTTGCGCCCTACTTGTGCCCTACTTGCGCCCTAGTTGCGCCCTTGTTGCGCCCTAGTTGAACATCAGATGGACACTACCTACGCCCTAGTTCCACCCTACTTGCGCCCTACTTGCGCCCTACTTGCGCTCTATTTGTGCCCTACTTGTGCCCTAGTTGCGCCCTAGTTGTGCTCTAGTTGCACCCTAGTTGTATCCCAGTTGCGCGCTAGTTGCGCTTCAGTTGGACACTAGCTACGCCCTTGTTATACACTAGTTGCACCCTAGTTGCACCCTACTTGTGCCCTACTTGTGCCTTTCTTGTGCCCTGGTTACGCCCTCGTTCCGCCCTAGTTCCACCTCTGTTGGCCACTAACTACGCTCTAGTTGCGCCGTAGTTGCGCCCTAGTTACACCCTATTTCTGCCCTAGGTATGCCCTAGTTGCGCCCTACTTGCGCCCTACTTGTGCCCTAGTTGTGTCCTAGTTACGCCCTAGTTGTGCCCGACTTGTGCCCTACTTGCGCCGCAGTTACTCCTTAGTTTCACCCTACTTTCGCCCTAGTTGCGTCCTAATTTCCTCCTACTCACGCCCTACTTGCGCCCTACTTGCACCCTAGTTGTGCCCTAGTTGCGCCCTAGTTGAGCCCTACTTGTACCCTACTTGCAGCCTAGTTGCACCCTAGTTGTGCCCTAGTTACCCCCTGGTTGCACCCTACTTACACCCTAGTTGCACCTTACTTGCCTCCTATTTGCGCCCTAGTTGCACCCTACTTGCACCCTACTTGCACCCTATTTGTGCCCTAGATATGTCCTACTTGCGTCCTACTTTCACCTTACTTGCACCCTACTTGCGCCCTACTTGTGGCCTACTTACACCCTGCTTGCGCCCTAGTTGCGCCCTAGTTGTGCCCTAGTTGTGCCCTACTTGCGTCCTACTTGTGTCCTAGTTGCGCCCTAGTTGTGTCCTAGTCACACCCTAATTGCATCCTACTTGCGCCCTAGTTGCACCCTACTTGCATCCAATTTGCCCCTTAGTTGCGCCTCAGTTGGGGATAAGCTACATCCTAGTTGCGCCCTAGTTGTACCCTCATGCACCCTACTTGTACCCTACTTGCACCCTAGTTGCACACTACTTGCGCCCTACTTGCGCCCTTCTTGCTCCATTGTTGCGCCCTAGTTGCGCCTTAGTTGGGCTCTAGCTACACCCTAGTTACATCCTAGTTACGCCCTAGTTACGTCCTAGTTCCGCCCTGCTTGCGTTCTACTTGCGCCCTAGTTGTGCCCTAGTTGCACCCTAGTTGCGCCCTACTTGCGCCCTACTTGTGCCCTAATTGCACCCTAGCTGTGCCCTTGTTCTGCCCTACTTGTGCCCTACTTGCGCCACATTTGCGTCCTAGTTACGCCCTCGATGCGCCCTAGTTGCTTCCTACTTGCGCCCTGCTTGTGCCCTACTTGCTCCCTAGTTGCGCCCTAGTTGCGCCCTAGTTGCGTCCTACTTACGCCCTACTTGGACCCTAGTTGCACCCTAGTTGCACACTAGTTGCACCCTAGTTGCACCCTAGTTGCACCCTAGTTTCGCCCTACTTTTGCCCTACTTGCGCCCTAGTTACACCCTACTTGTGCCCTGGTTGTGCCCTAGTTGCGCCTCAGTTAAGCTCTAGCTACGCCCTAGTTACGTCCTAGTTCCTCCGTAGTTGCGTCCTAGTTGAGCCCTACTTGTGCCCTACATGCGTCCTAGTTGCGCCCTTGTGCCCTAGTTGCGTCCTAGTTGTGCCTCTTTTGAACACTTACTACACTCTAGTTGCATCCTACTTACGCCCTAGTTGCACCCTAGTTACTCCCTAGGTACGCCCTAGTTACGCCCTACTTGCGTCCTACTTGCACCCTAGTTGCATCCTAATTGCGCCCTAGTTGTGCCCTACTTGCGCCCTATTTGAACCCTAGTTACGCCCTAGTTGCACCCTACTTGCGCACTAGTTGCACCCTAGTTTCGCCCTACTCGCACCCCATTTGCCCCCTACTTGTACCCTAGTTGTACCCTAATTGTGCCCTGGTTGCGTCCTACTTGCACCCTACTTGCACCCTACTTGCACCGTAGATACATCTTAGTTACATTTTAGTTGTGCCCTACTTGCATCCTAGTTGCACCCTACTTGCACCCTAGTTGCACCCTAGTTACACCCTACTTGCACCCTAATTGCACCCTACTTGTGCCCTAGATGTGTCCTACTTGCACCCTAGTTGCGCCCTACTTTTTCCCTATTTGCGCCCTACTTGGGTCCTAGGTGCACCCTAGTTGCGTCCTAGTTGTTCCTACTTGCGCCCTACTTGCGCCCTACTTGCACCCTATTTGTGCCCTACTTGTGCCCTAGTTGCGCCCTAGTTGCGCCCTACTTACGCCCTACTTGCGTCCTAGTTGCGTCCTAATTCTGCCCTAGTTACGCCCTAGTTGCGTCCTATTTGCGCCCTAGTTGCGCCCTACTTGTGCTCTAGTTGCGTCCTAGATGTGCTTAGTTGGGCACTGGCTACATCCTAGTTTCGCCCTAGTTGCACCCTCATGCATCCTCCTTGTGCCCTGCTTGTACCCTAGTTGCCCCCTGCTTGCGCCCTACTTGCACCCTACTTGCTCCCTAGTTGCACCCTAGTTGTACCTCAGTTGGGCACTAGCTACGTCCTAGTTACACCCTAGTTGCGCCTTACTTGCGCCGTACTTCCGTCTTAGTTACGCCCTAGATATGCCCTAGTTGCATCTTGCTTGCGCCCTACTTGTGCCCTACTTGCGTCCTAGTTGTGCCCTACTTGTGCCCTACTTGGACCATAGTTGCACCCTAGTTGCACCCTACTTGTGCCCTACTTGCGCCCTAGATGCGCCCTACTTGCGCCCTAGTTGCGCCCTACTTGCACCCTTGTTGCGCCCTACTTGCACCCTAGTTTCACCCTAGTTGACCCCTAGTTCAGCCTTTGTTGGGCACTAGGCACACCCTAGGTGCGCCCTAGTTCTGTCCTAGTTGTGCCTTAGTTGTGTCCTACTTGTGCCCTACTTGTGCCCTAGTTGCGCCGTACTTGCGCCCTAGTTGCGTCATTGTTGCGCCCTAGTTCCGCCCTAGTTGTGCCTCAGTTGGGCACTAGCTACGCGCTAGTTGTACCCTAGTTGCACCCTAGTTATGCCCTAGTTGTATCCTAATTGCGCCCTAGTTGCACCCAAGCTGCGTCCTACTTGCGCCCTAGTTGTCCCCTTGTTGCGCCCTAGTTGCGTCTCACTTAGGCACTAGCTACGCCCTAGTTGCACCCTAGTTGCACCCTAGTTGCACCCTAGTTGTGCCCTAGTTGCACCCTTGTTGTGTCCTAGTTGCGCCCTACATGCACCCTACTTGCGCCCTAGTTGCGCCCTAGTTGCGCCCTAGTTGCGCCCTACTTGCGTCTTACTTGCGCCCTACTTACGCCCTAGTTGCATCCTAGTTGCGTTCTAGTTGCATCCTACTAGCACCCTACTTGAGCCCTAGTTGTGCCTTAGTTATGCCCTAGTTGCGCCCTACTTTCGCCCTACTTGCGCCCTAGTTGCACCTTAGTTACGCCCTAGTTGCACCCTAGTTGCGCCCTACTTGCGCCCTACTTGTACCCTAGTTGCGCTCTACTTGCGCCTTAGTTGCGCCCTAGTTGGGCCCTAGTTGCATCCTAGTTGTACTCTAGTTACAGACTACTTGTGCCCTAGTTGTGCCCTAGTTGAGTCCTAGTTGTGCCCTATTTGTACCCTACTTGCGCCCTACTTGCACCCTAGTTGCGCTCTAGTTGCGCCCTAGTTACACCCTACTTGCACCCTAGTTGCGCCCTACTTGCACCCTACTTACGCCCTAATTGCGTCCTACTTGCGTCCTAGTTGCGACCTAGTTGCGCCCTAGTTGCCCCTAGTTGTGCTTCAGTTGGACACTAGCTATGTCCTAGTTGCGCTCTAGTTGCACCCTAGTTACGCCCTACTTGCGCCTTTCTTGCACCCTACTTGTGCCCTACTTGCGCCCTAGTTGTGCCCTAATTGTGCCCTAGTTGCACCCTAGTTGCGCCTCAGTTGGGCACTAGTTACGCCCTAGTTGCACCCTAGTTGCGCCCTAGTTGTGCCCTATTTGTGCACAACTTGCGCCCTACTTGCGCCCTAGTAAATCCCTAGTTGCGTCCTGGTTGCGCCTCAGTTAGGCACTAGCTAAGCCCTAGTCGCGTCCTAGTTGCATCCTAGTTGTGCCCTAGTTGCACCCTAGTTGTGCCCTACTTGCGCCCTGCTTGCGCCCAAGTTGCACCCTTGTTGCGCCCTACTTGTACCCTACTTGCACCCTACATGCACCCTACTTGCGCCCTAGTTGCGCCCTAGTTGTACCCTACTTGCGTCCTACTTGTGCCATACTCACGCCCTAGGTCCGTCCTATTTGCGCTCTAGTTGCACCCTACTTGCACTTTACTTGCACCGTACTTGCACCCTATTTGTGCACTAGTTGCACCCTAATTGTGTCCTTATTGCGCCCTACTTGTGCCCTGGTTGCATCCTACTTAAGCCCTAGTGTCACCCTAGTTGCGCCCTACCCTAAAAAACTGTTAAGGATGTTAAGTATTTTTTGCCTCATCGAATTTCGTCAAAAACGAACTTTCATCGAATTCATACATACCACATAAATAATTCCATCATGAATTCGTCGAAATCAACGCTCTACCCTTGGCTTTTTGCTTTTTTTGTTTTCCGGGTCCAAACATACCTTTGATCTTGGACTTATTGACCTGGGATTTTTCTCCTCGATATTGGTGTTCAACCACAGTTATAACCGCTTTCGTGGCTTTCGATGCCACGGAAAGACTCTCGCCACCGTGGCAAGAAGGGCTGCAATACTGCGGTATTTGGGTACCCCGGTACTCAATGTCGCGGTACTAGTGTACCACGGTATTGAGTACCGCGGTATCCTACTTCGTTGGGAGGTTAGTACCGATACCGGTAACGCTCCCGCGGTAGGACCGGTATTGCTAAATTACCGCGATAATTATACTGTACCGCGATACACGGTATAATGCACAAAACACAACTCATAACAATAAGTGTACCGCGGTACTGAATAGACAAACACTACACCTGTTACATTATCTAAAGTTTCACAATGACTGAGCAAAACAAACCTGCCGAGGATAGATGAAGTAGGAAGGCAATTGTAGACGTGCATAAAAAAAAGCAGTTTTGTCGAAGAGGTGGACTAAACTTCTCCGTAACTGCAAAATCTAGACATGAGAGAAATGTGACGCAATATGAAATGTTTTTTGTTGTAGCTCGGGTATGAGTAAATGGGGAGGGTGGCTTTCCAAGGCATGAGAAGGGAGGGGTGGTCTTTTTTACATCCCGTCAGGGATGGGCAACGCGGCGATCAGTTGAATGACGAAATCCGACCTCCGGCTTTAACTTCGGTCTCGACGCCTTCCGACTCTCGTGCGGAATAGCTTTGTCATTTGTCAATTCAACCATTTGAGGTCTTGTTTCTTCGCCATTTCTCCTTCCTGTTAATCAACTTCGATGCAACTTTCACCTGATAACTGAAGTTTTGCGGACATCGCATTTGAACGAGCGAAAATGGACAAGTTTCTATTCGCGTGGATAATATGTGAAATATAAGTGAGAGAAAAGTTTATCTCAGTTCTCATTTCCGAACTAGACAACTTTGATTTTCGATACATGAACATATGAGAGAAATATGAATGCGTACTTCAAACTTTTGGATATGGAAAAAAAGTCGAATGTTGGTCAATATTCTTTATCTACAATGAACATACCAGTACCACTGATTTGTTTCCCAATGCATGAGTGACCTCATTAATGTTCACAACAATATGAAACCTTGTATGTTGTCCTCGTCAGCCGGCATTCGTCATTGTCATTGTCAGTCTCACTGGTTTTTCCTACCGCGTTACTGTTACATGTTCAACATTGAATTATTGACTTAATCTCTACCGCGGTATTGTACCGCGGTACAGTACCGCAGTACAGAAGAGGGGTACCTTGCCAGGTCAGTAACGATACCGTACCGGTACCGTTAAAAAAAAAACCATACCGCGGTACAGCAATACCGCGGTACAAAATCGCGGTATACCGCGGTACCGGTAATACCGCCATCAGCCCTGGTGGCGAGGGTCCTTCCGTGGCATCAAGCAAGCCGACGATCGAGTTTTGACCGTTCAAAAACTCAAACGGTCAATTCTTTTGTCAAAATAAAAAAAACTGAACACTCGTTCTCCTCGAATTCAAAGTGAACCCTCTTGGTATATCATCGAATTCATACATGCCACCTAATAAACTTGAACCCGGTGAAAAACTCGTCGAATTAATTATGCAACAGGTGCATAATCGAATTCAAAGTTTTTTAGGGTACTTACGCCCTACTTGTGCCCTACTTGCGCCTTACTTACTGCCTAGTTGCGCCCTAGTTGTGTCTCAGTTGGACACTAGCTACGTCCTAGTTGCGCCATAGTTGTGCCCTAGTTGCGTCCACTTTGCGTCCTAGTTGTGCCCTAGTTGTGCCCTAGCTCCGCCATAGTTGTGCCCTAGTTGCCCCCTAGTTTTGTCCTAGTTGCACCTCAGGTCGACACTAGCTACGCCCTAGTTGCGCCCTAGTTGCACCCTAGTTGCGCCCTACTTTCGCCCTACTTGCACCCTACTTGCCCCCAAGTTGCACCCTAGTTGCACCCTAGTTGCGCCCTAGTTATGCCCAACTTGCGCCCTACTTGCGCCCTAGTTATGTCCTAGTTGCATCATGCTTGCGCCCTACTAACACCATACTTGCGCCCTAGTTGCACCCTAGTTGCGCCCTACTTGCGCCCAAGTTGCGCCCTAGTTGCACCCTACTTGCGCCCTAGTTGTGCCATACTTGCTTCCTAGTTGCATCTTAGCTGCGCCTCAGTTAGACACTAGCTACGCCCTACTTGCGTCCTAGTTGCATCATGCTTGCACCCTACTGACACCATTCTTGGAGCCGGAGTTCCCCCCCCCCCCCCACTCAAACCCATCGTAAACCTTTCATTGATCAATGAAAGGTTTACGATCGTACCGCGGTATAGTACCTCGGTAGCGATAAAGTAAAAGCTTTGTTCTTGATCTTGTTACGGTAGCGCGGTACGAAAATGTGAATGAACAAGAATGCAACACACCACCGACAATGACAAAGTGGGGTAGAGCTCCAACACAGCTACAACACTCACTCTCCTGTACAGGTGTGTGATATGAGCATGTAAAACAAGACAAGAGGGCATTACAGGTGTGACGGGCCACCAATTGACCACAAACGCTGATATCAGATGCAACTACATGAGAGAAGGCTCACACTGAACATGACTGTTACCAGCAAGAAAAAGTGATTGCATGCACTCATGTGAGTTTAGCTACTGTTGGGTTACTCCGACGTTCATGAATTCCTACTTTGATTGTCAGAATACTTGCTGCATTCCTCGAAAGAACTCAACCACTTTGAATCATCATGCAGTGTAGTCTGGCTCTTTAAGAATGAGTTGCTGTCGGGAGACAGTGCACCAACATTGGACAACATACTGAAGACCACACTCACAGACCATTTGCTTAGCAGGGTGAAGGGTCTGTGTTCAAGTCCAAAATCTGGCTCCTCTCTATCCTACTGCACAATTAAACCTCAGATTTTCTGCTGTGCCCGGTGCCCTTCCTCTTGTTGCACTAACGCTTCTTTTCTAACCTCTTTGCGCCACAGTGGCGGTTTCTGCTCACGCGGCAAAAATGTTATCGTACATGCCAGGGACTTTGCAAGCATTGAAGACTTCACCACTTAGCAAGACACCAATGAATAACTGGCACTCCTGCGCCAATTACCTAGAAGCTCTTGGCTTGAGTCACATAGGGCTACAGCTCTTGAGAGTCTTCACAAGCCAGACTGCAAGGCTAACTCATGCATGCCCCTATCTCTAGCGAGTCTTCACTTGTGTGTTTCCATGGTATGGTAGCTCAAGACTGGAGGAGTGATGATGCATGCCCCTCTGCGTTTGCAGCCTCACAGTCTCCTCAAAGGGCCGAGAAGGGTTAACCTGAACATGCATGGGGGAAAGAGGAAAAGAATAACTCAATGTGGAGAACCAGGAACAAATGACAAGAATGAGACAGAGCATGAAGTTTTACGCATAACTGCAACAAACTGGAATCAGTCTTCAGCGATGAAGGCATGTGCGAGAGCATGTGGATGCACTAAAGATAAAGACTTCTTCCAGAATTTGATCCAATCCGAAGTTTGAGAAATATTCCGGGTCTGAGTTTGAAGCTTCAGCCTAAATCGATGCCTAAGTCCTGCACCTAGGTGACGCTGAACATTTGCTCGCTTGCACATGAGCCCAGAGGTGCCATAGGGGGGTAGGGG
>SZWC01012690.1:4375-19663 GCA_023375785.1 Penium margaritaceum | reverse complement strand
ATACATATACATATACATATACATATACATATACATATACATATACATATACATATACATATACATATACATATACATATACATATACATATACGTATACATATACATAAACATATACATGTACATAAGTATAACTATGTCTATATTTAAGTCAATATCTACATCAATACAAATGATTTCAAATATCTATCTATATCGATGATTATCTAAATATGAATTATAACATATCTTTCAATTTCTATAGATTTAAGTAAATTTATGTATATTTATATGAATCTACATGTGCATATGTATTCGAATACAAACAAAAGAAGTTTCATTCATATTTCATGATGGAAAAAAAATCAATTATATCTACATCCAAATATAAGTTTGTATTGATATACATATTTATTTGTCCATATATTCACGTTATAATTATCTTCACCTTTCTCCACGTACTTATTGATGTCAATATCGATATCATTTTTGAAATTTTTTCGATATATGTTTATATCAATTCATGAACCTCTTTGTATGCATACGTTACCTTAATGTTAACACAACGTGGCTTGTGGTATTTTTGTTGCCAACTATACTCATCTTATGTGTGACATGAGACCTACTAAAACTGTTCTGTCCGCTAGGCGCATTCGACAATGATGCGAACCCATTCTCTCTGTTCATTCCGTCGATTTACCATATTTCTCTTGCCTCTCCGGTGGGCCATGGTGCCTTCGCCGACCGAAGAGGAGAAATACAAGGGGCGATGGACGGGCTTAAGGGGGGTGGGAGGTGGAAGGGGGGAGGGAGGAGGCGGGGCGGGGGGCGCTAGTACGTGCTGTTTTGAGTTGGGGTGGGCGGAGAATCTGGCGAGGGCGCGGGGGGGGTGGGNCATATTTCTCTTGCCTCTCCGGTGGGCCATGGTGCCTTCGCCGACCGAAGAGGAGAAATACAAGGGGCGATGGACGGGCTTAAGGGGGGTGGGAGGTGGAAGGGGGGAGGGAGGAGGCGGGGCGGGGGGCGCTAGTACGTGCTGTTTTGAGTTGGGGTGGGCGGAGAATCTGGCGAGGGCGCGGGGGGGGTGGGGGGTTGATAGCGAACCATGCACGTGTGGTCACGTGTGCGAGCTGCAACCCTGTCAGAGCCCTCTGACATCGACTTCAAAGCATGGCCAAATCGGTAACTTAGTGCTAAAACGTCAGCCATACAAGTAAGACCTTCCGCTAACTACATTTGAGTAGGTTTCCGAGTGGTAAAGTTGGCCAAATTTGTAAGTCGACCACCAAAGTAGGCCAAATACGTAAGTGAATAAGGTTGGTCGGCCGCAGACGTAAGTGAATTCAAAAACATGGCCAGATCCGTAAAATGGCCGTTTCAAGTCCTGACGTTGTAAATCAAAGGATTATTCGACAGTGTGAATGAGAGATTTTATGACATGCGAGAGTGCTAACACTTGCAGATATTCACACTTATGGCTCGACGAAACCTGAAGCTAGAAAAGCTCTCATGACCATCAATGTTGTGCGACAAGAAACGAAGGCTGCCCTCCATCGCAGCATTTGACAAACAGTAGTATTCCGAGCCCTTCACATTGGCGCCTTTGTTGCAGGACTCCATCGAATCTAGCTGTTAAAAAGGCCGCTTACTCGTCCATCGTAAGAAAACATACCATACTCCCGCATAAATTCGGAGTACTTTCTGTGAAGAAATTACTTTTCGGATTTCTCAACCATTCGGGACCAAGTTATGGACATGTCTCGAATTTCCCCTAACTTAAATCTGCACTACTAAATTCGAAACAACCCGTTCGACCCCTCGCAATCGCATAGTAAGATTTGGATGCTCGAGTCCAAAATCCCGAACAAGAACAGCCAAATCTACGTCACACATTGCTTGCTCATATCAACGGGCGAGCGGTGTTGCGATTGGGCTCTCTCGTCGGCGCTTTGCGAAGGGCTTACAGCCTTGGCGACGCCTCGATTCGCTCTTCCACTGAGGAGAGGGGCAGCCTTGCGTGACTCGGCAACTACGAGAGCCCACTCCCGTCGCTATCGAGTCGCCTAAGTGTGCCCACTTTGTACACGCGCACTAGAGCGCACTACAAACAATGCATCAGGCAGTTATATACACACATCCTTTCACTTTGTACCGTGTAATCCGTGTCACCATGGCAAACACTCTTACAACCTACATTGACCGAGTCACCCGCGAGGAGCGTTTCGCGAACGTTGAAGCTGACTTCAAGCGCCTTCCTACGCGTCAAACCATGCCGAAGTGCCCAGTTGGGCAACCGCAAAAGCTACCTCCCCATGTCGTTGTACTTAGCTTGGCGTCTTGCCCCATTGCTCTCCACGGCCGCACGCGTTGTGGCCGTAGCACCAACACCTCCGCATCCACAACACCCGCCGACTCACCCACGATTGACAGCTCTTCCTCGCCTACCGGCTCTTCTACACCGTCTGAACCTTCCATGAAAAAGCGCGTGGGGTACAGAATTTAGGTAGGCTGTGACCATTATCACCGCATCCACGAGGCCTTGGTGAAGACGAGGAACATCAACGCGGTCATCAAGCATCTCCAACATGTTTGGCGTGATCCGGGCAGGTTTTTTCCCTATGACAAGCTTGCGCCGTCGACACTCTATGGGTGGTACGCACGTGGAATGAAGACACTGCTTCCTCAAATCCTTGATGCGGTGCGCAAGGCTCCGATGGAGCCGATCCTTGACGGTGCCCCGAATGCATCCGTGTCACTACGGATGCATGGACAACAAGGATCCTGCGAGCGGCAACCGGCGGCATGCACGGCCGCCATTGAAGAGTTGATGCGCTTAAGGGGCATTGGTGTGCCCATTTGCACCCTCACGGTGTAGTCACTCCTTAGAGGCATCCTGGGGGACTACTGCCCCGAAGAACTCCGAGAAAACGGAGGTGTCATCTCCTTTAAGAAGACATGGGTCCACGAGTTCATGGAGAGGACCTCGAGTGGTCATGGCGCACACAGACAACGACAGCGCAGAAGCTTCCTATTTAACGGGAAAACCCAAGTTTGTGAGTTGATGGTTCGCCTAGCTGTGTACAAGACATCATCTGCATTCATTATGAAGACGGACCACACCGGCATCATGGTCGTGCCATTGCGTGACGAGACGTGGGCTCTAATGGGGAGCAAGGACGTGGCCATTATCGGCGCCGATGACAAGCCGCAATTCCCTGCGATGGTTGCCTCCGCAATGGACGGCAACATACTTCCAACGTAGGTGTAACAGGTCGCAATCCGAGGGTCACCCTGCACACGATTCGTACACAAAATATTGGTTGGACGGGATGACTTGAGGGTCGGAGACCCTTTAAGTACCACGATTTCAGCCCAATGGGTGAAGGATTCCGTTCCAAACCGTTACACTGGTATCACAGCCAGAGCGCATGGGTTCAAATCCCGTGGCCCAACTGAAGCACTACCACCTCGATGTCACACCATGGTGCCTGCGAGTACACATGGAAGAGAAGTATTGTCCAGCCATGTGTCTCACATGCTTAGGAAGCCTGCCCTTTGGGACTGTAGCATGGCAAACTATAGGACGACAGATGACTCCGTGGTAGGGCTCGCAACGTGATGGTGTTTGCGCCAATTGCACGGAACCACATAGGGCATGAGCACCCCGTGACGTGGAGGGTTGGCCCGCACCAAGGACAATGTTGGTGTTCCAAGGGGGAGGAGTGTAACAGGACGCAATCCGAGGGTCACCCTACGCACAATCCGTACACAAAATATTGGTTGGACAAGATGAATTGAGACTCGAAGACCCTCAAGTACCGCGGTTTTGGACCAATAGGTCAAGGATTCTGTTCCAAACCGTTACAACAGGTGAGCATGCGGCCCCTAGTCATGCCTCTTTTCTGCCATTCATCCTTGCGTAATGTCACCGCTGATATCTCCCCTCAAATCTTGATGCTCTTGGTTTGCGTCAAATGCCACCCATGCTTTGAGGCATTGTCCGTCATGCCACAAGCAAACTGTGCATTCTTCGTGCTCTCGGCAAAAATGACCAGCACACAAAGGACGGAGAAAGGAGATAGTCCTAACCATGTTCCTTCTCCTCGTTGAAGTCCCATCTTAAGGACAAATCACTTTGATGAACATTATGCAATAACAAAAAGAAGAAAAATTATTAAACTAGTGAAGTAGATAGTTCAATGTCAAGCTACATTGAAGGCCAAGGCCATATTTCAAGTTGCATGCATAAAAAAATTTAAATGAATGCTTACAGAGGGCCTACTTGGTGATCAGCAAAAGATAGATTTAACATCCAATCCTACATCATATCTATAACAAACTTTATTTTATGGAATAAAAGCAGAAAAAATATTCAAAATCTGGAAATATATATGAATAACAAAGGGAAAAATATAGAAACCACTATGCATATATATGCATAGTGATTTTCTATATTGTCTGTTTACTCCATAGTGGAAGATGTTTTTGAATCTGAGTAACTTGCATTTAGTGCTCAATAAAAAAGCATGTTGTTAGCAATACATACTCAAAGATGAACGAAAACTATGACGAATTTCACTAAAAGGTACCATTCACCAACTTCCGTACTTTGTCATAAGAAACGTTTTGGCCTCAGCTCCGGCTCCATATTTTGCTTCACTATGATGGTGTAGACGACAACTCTTTTATGAAAAGGAGTAGCAATAGGAGGTAACTCCTGAAGTAGAAGCTGAACTATGAATGTGGAAAAGGTCCAAGAGTTTGAGCCTAGGTGGTCGTAGATCAAGTAGTTGTTAATGAGCTAATAGGAGTGGGATTTTTAAGTAGTCAAATGATGTAAGCAAATACGTCAGTACCCTTTTTTTTTATGAAGGGAAGTATCTCACAATGAAGAGGTACACTTGAAAATAAATTTCTGTTGTAACTCTTGATAGATGTATCTAAGAGGGTCTTAAGGAGGTAAAAGTACCCTTTAGAAGGGGTCAAGGGGTCTAGGTTACATCACAGGGTATTCCCTTGTCTAAAGACTTAAAAATGGATTTTTTGAGACACAAAATGCTACAAAATTCGGTTTTCTAGACTAAGCCAAATATTTCAGATATTTTCTAGTGAACCGTAAATTCAGTGACCAATTTCTAACATGAACATAGAAACATGTATATGTATACTTAAATATAAGTGAAGATATAAAAGTGGACATACATATAGATATAAATATCAATACATAAGTAATCATACATATGAATGTATGGATATGAATACCAATGTAGATAAAGATATGCATATGAAAAGATACAAGTATAGATATAGGTACAAATATAAATATGGATATGTGTAGATGTAGATTTAGATGTACATAAAGATATAAGTATGGATATGATGTATATAAATATACTCCAAGGGGAGTAGTTCTATTTTTTTGCATCCTACGTGGTGAGTGTAGAGATTTTAACCTGCTACTGCTATGAACCATTTCATATTCCTTGCATGAATTCTTGGTGTTGTAGGGTATAGAATTATTGCACTTCATCCATGGTGCTTACGTCTATTGTGTCTATTGTTATGGTTGGTCATTGACCATCACCTTCCTCTAATACCATGTGAAGAGAGATGAAACATTTGTGGATGAAAGCAGAGTTGGACACAATAATTAGCAGACACTGTAAGTTAACATATGTATTAATCGAGGATACAAACATCACATATACGTATGTACATAGATCCTTATGCACACAGCTGAATCTCACTTGGAGTCTGAAAACAAAACATGGAGTAGTAGTAGAGGTTGTACTGTGAAAGTTGAGCAACATACCAATTGTTGAACATAGGACTTCGATGTAGCTAAACCATAGGGCGCCCGCCTTGAAGGCCTTCTCACTAAGGAACTTCAATGATAATGTAATTTGTACACTGTACAAGTTCCAAGCGTTAAAGGTAGTACTTGGAGAGCTGAACAACTGAGCTTGGAAGTGAACTCTATAATGCTTGATAATGGACAGCTTGCGTTGAGAAACTCAACGCATACTTGACTGAGTGAACTAGCTGCCCTTAAATAGGTCTAGAAGGCTTTTGTACATGCTCCTTGTCCAAGGAGTTGCAGGAAGTTACATAACTACCTTGGTGGTTGCATAACCACCTAGTCCAGCTGAAGGTTCACTTGGAAGTTGAAGGATCACCAGGAAGTTGAAGGGACACAAGCATCTGAAGGGTCATCTGGAAGCAGAAAGGTCACCAACTGCTGAGGGGTCACCTGAAAGCTGAGGGGTGACTGGCAGCTGAAGGGTCTCTGGAGGTTGAAAATGCACTCGCAACTGAAGAGTTACCTGGAAGCTGAAGGGACACTGGCAGCAAAAGGGTCTCTGAAGGTTCAAGATGCATTAGAAGCTAAAGGGTCATAGGCCAACTGTGACATAGCCAATGGCAAGATATGAGCCAAGTGACATAAAGGAAATTACCAAAGTAATTAAGGACGTCAAGAAAGAGATTAACGTGGAATCTAGCCACTGAAATTGGTATTTCTCAACACCCCTCCTCAGTTAAAGATGGTTGGGCTGATTAAGGTTGAAGGAACTCCATGATAGAAATTTTGGGTGGTGAAGATGGTGATTGTTTTATGTTTTGCGAAGGTGGAAGGCGAGTGATAGGAGTGTCCGGACGATTTGGAGGACTTTCTCACTCAACAAAGCCTCCGGTAAATGTTGTTTTGGGGCTATGAGGGTCCTTCTAAAGCTAAGCTTTGTTGCTTGAGGCTGGTGAGGTAGTTGAAATGTTTGTTACGTAGGAAAAATTGATTGGGATGAAATAATTCTTCGCTATAGCTGTTGCTATGGGTGAAGTAAGTCGTGAAGTTGTTTGGAGGAAATTGCTCTAAAAGCAAATTTACCTCCCCCCTCCCTGATAGACTGGATTTTGCAGAAAGAGAGAGGGGGTTACATAAAACGGTACCCTCTCCCCTCTCGCTCTGCAATATTCATAGGTAGTATGAGTTTTGCAATTTCCAAAGAAATCATGAAGTTTGTAGCATCTGCAGAAGCTTCAGGTTTGGAAACGGCGGATGCTCAAGTGGCCGATCCTCACTCGAGCAGCCGGTCCCCAAACAGCAAGCGATCGATTCAGTTGATCGTAGGCTTGGCGCGGGTTGGCTACTGGTCATGGCCGTGGGATGGCCTGGGTACTTGCCGAGTTGCATTGTGAGAAATGCCTCGTCAGCAATTGACACCGCGACAGTATTAGCTTTGAGTTTGGAAGAGATTTCATTTACGTTGACAGGAGAAGTTGTTAGAAATGCCCTCATTGCTAGGTAGTTGTGAAACTACATGTAACGCCTTTTTGTTCAATTCTTAGTAAGAAAATGTTGGGAGTTGTAAGCAACCTTCAAGACAAAGTCTCTAGTGACTCCCAATTTTACTATAAAATTGCTAGGATTCTCATTTTGTGGATGTGACCTCCACCATAAACACCAAAAGAGTTGTTACCTGTATAAAATCCTTCCAAATAGCCCTTGTGAGCCTGGATATCTATCTTCTTAATCGAAGATCCATCTAAGAGGAACTTGCGAGGCGTGTGCTGATGGGGCATTGATGTTTTCTAGGGAGTCTTCTAGCACAGGTTTTGCGGACGAGCGTCGTGTCCACCCAAGGTTGTAGGTCCAAAGTATATAAAAGGCGATGCGCACTCGCTTACGACCAGAGTATGAGTTTGGAATTCCCATTTTGGCATACTAGGAGCTTCATACACACATGAACAACAAAGTGACGGTGTGTGGTCCATCCCCATGAAGACCGTTTTGTTGAGTACAGTGAGAGTTTTGTCCTTGTTGACGCTCTTGGTGAAAACATCTGTGACTTGTTTCTCTCCGCGAATAAAAAGAAGGGTCACCATACCATCAAGGACCTTGGATTGGATCCAATAGCCCTTGATACAGATGTGCTTGGTGAGGCCGATGAACTGTGTCTAGTTGGTAAGGTTGATTGTCAACTGGTTATCCACGAACAAAAGTGTAGCTGCTTTTTTTTAAAACCCAATCTCTTCAAAAAGATTCCGTAGGTAGGTAGTAGCATTGCAGCTGGAGAGATGTTTTGATGATGTTAACAAGTTGTAATGTCGCCGTTTCTTTTAAGTATTGCAAGGCGCGGGTCAATTTTTTGCACGTTTGTAAAGGACGAGTCTTGCTATAAGAGGCAAGGCGTCTGACAGCAAATTGTAGGTTCGGTCGCGTATAGCTTGTTGTGTGCATGAGAGATCCGGCGTGCAAAAGGTAGTTTCTTTCATGAAGGGTACCTTCATCACTTTGTTGCAATGGAAACGGTTGTAGTGAATGTGACGTGTCACAGAAGTTGTCAGTGATGTTGAAGCATTTTGATGATTTAATTTGCATGTGTTTGCTCTCCAAGGCTGATGCTAAGAGCGTTACGCTCACGACTGACGTTCATGTTGCATTTATGGTCAAGCACCCCAAAACTACAATCCGATAAACTAGTGTATAGTTTTATAACATACGTGGAGAATGTTTCCCGAAATGACTTACCATTTATATGAATGCTTCCTAGAAGGTACATGTAAATCCTAAATACACGAATACTTCATTGTATACTTCCTTGGAATTTTCATTGAACTCCCTTCAAATTCTCATACCTTTCACTTTATTTTAAACTGCTAGTAATTCCAATTTATGAGCAACACGTAAGTGATAGATACACTCTTGTCAAATGTGTCTTAATTTAATTTTTTATCCAGTTGTCCCAAAATCATACACTTCATAATCAATGGACAAGACTAAAACATAAGTTGAGGATCGTGTGAAAAAAGCTACACTTAACAGAGTTTTGAGAAGTTATTGGCTACAATCATGTGCACAATATATCTTATGCACATGAATTAAATAATTTCACTGAATGTTCTCAAGACCAGAATGCATTTATTTTCTTTTATTGAAACAAAATAAGTTTTTTGTCAGATATCACTTTAACACATGTTTATGAAATAGAACCCATTTCTATACATATGCAACGTACCTGCTATTTCTATATTATACTATCGGACGCGTAAGTGTACTCTGATTTTTTCTTACACCTGAAATGCTTTCCATGTGTTCAAAGTGGGGACCTGACACTCGGGCGGCAGGTAACAAGAGTCATGCGGGAACCCCCTGACAGGATCGAGTTGAATTGGGGGGGTTATACGGTCGTGTATCTGGTGGGGGTCAGGCATTTTACACAAGTGAAGAAATACACTTGCATTGATTTTGTGTAGGATGTATTTGTTTTTGTAGCCCCCCTACCGCATCATACGACACTGAAAGTTGTTCGATGATGCCCATTGACGATTCGAATCAACATTCGCTTCCTACGAATAGTTTTCACATGTCTCTGATTGTAATTGTCTACTTGCTACGAAAACCAATACACTCATTAGATACACCATTTACTTTTCTACGAGGGGTGGTTGTCGTCGACCTTCCCCTTAGGTCAAAGTGTATGAGGGGTTTGTATTGGGTATTGTATGTAGAGAAGGGTCGACTTAGTACAAATGTGCACGAATACACATGTGTACGTTTTTGACAATGTGAAAGAGACACTGTCCAATACACTTCCCCAATACATCTGCAATGTCATGGGGGGGAAGTCGTGTCGCGTTCTGTTTCTTACTTTGCATTGTGCCAATAGCAAAACGTTCGCGAAACACAAACCGTCAAGATATTGAGATCAAACATGTTTCGCATTTCCTTCAATATACACTCTTACACCTATTTGTTTGTCTATCTGTGAAATGTTTTGATACATCAGCCTTATACACATATCACTTTGGGGGGCGATGTCATGTCCTCCCCCAACCCCCCTCCCCCTCAGTCAAACTGAATCAAGGGAGTGTATTTGGAAGTGAATCTGGAGGGAGTCAACTTCATGCACAAGTGTACAATAACACTGGCCTATGTTTTCGTGTTGATTTCCATATACTCCCTCCGATACACTCCCCCAATAGACACGTGCTTTTGTTTTTGGGGGGATTGCAGACGGGGTGTTATAATTCACCTCGCAACCACAGTAAAGCAATTTGTGGGTTTTCTCTAACCCATCCACATCACACGAGCGACGTCTCTATTTGACTTCCTCTTAATCAATAAAAAATACACATATATATTGATCTTGTTTTCTGTCTGCTACAATCAGCAATATACACGCCACGTACACTTCTTACTTTTTAAGGGGGGACAAGAAGTCGTCCCACCCCCCATAATCCATGTGTATTTGTAAGGTTGTATTTGAAAGTGTATCTAGAGGGGTCTGAATTCGTTCATAAGTGTATGAATACACTTATGTACGATGTTAAGCACGCACACAATAAAGACCTCCATACACACAACTAATTCAATCAGAGAGGGGGAATTTGATCCCCACGATTCGTTTGTGTACGAGTTTTTGAAACCCCATGAAATACTAGGGGGGGCACGATTGACTTCGAGTTCTTACATTCCCGGCACACGCAAACCTTCTTAAAAGCTACCGTTTCTGTTTGCTTTCTAATGATCATCTTTATTCTCTGTTTGGGTTCATATAATGTTCTGTATATGACAAACATAGCCTATCTAACATTTTCGGATGTATATAGGTCTTCTTAGGTTTAAATTAGTATATTTTATTATTTATGGAGAACAAAGAATGAAAACATTCATTTATGTAACTATATTTTTCGAAGGAACATAAATGTATTTTTTCATTGAGAAACCAATGATCTAACAAGTGAATACATGCGAGTAAATTTCTGGGAAGGTAAGATAAGGGAGGAGTAGTATATATATGTAATGGAGTGTATTAAAGGTAGAAACTCATGTCAAGCATCACTTTGATGTTGAATGCAACTGCCATTGTTGTTTTTGTTGCTGTTGTAAGGTCTTTGATGTGTCTAATCTTGATAACATCATTGACATAGACAAGATTATGGTAGTAAGGTGAGGATGTTGAAGCATTTTGATGTAGAAAGAGACAGGAATTGTAAGACGATGCAATGAAGTTGAGGTTGTTGAGGATGTTACATAGCTTTCTATAACAAAGAAGGGGGCTTTGTTTTAGCGTGTGGAGGCTTTTGACAAGCTTGCAAACTTGTGTAGTGCCATCGTGATAACCTTCAGGTTGTTTCATGTAGATTGTTTGGTCCATCTTGTCGTTGAGCAATGCGTTATTGAGGTCAAGTTGAGGTATCTCTAAATTATTGACTGTTGCAAGGGAGAGCATCATCTAAGCTGTTGTGTAGCGGCTCACTGGAGTGTAGGTGTCAAAGAAGTCTTTTCCAGAATTTGGGTGAAACCTTTACTAATGAGGCGAGCCTTGAACTTGTCGAGGCTGCCTTCTATTTTTTTTCGAAGGAAAGACCCATTGACTCCAATTGTTCATTTTCCTAGGGAAGTTTGACAAGCTCCTAAGTGTCGTTGCTGATGATGTTGTTGTATTCTGCATCAAACGCTTGTCCTTAGGTTTCTACATGAAGCCTTGAAAGGGCTTTCTTGGTGTTAGAAGTTTTCAAGAGCAGATCTTTATAGTCGTGAGGGTGGCAAGTGTGTTGATGAGGAAGCATGCATAGAAATTATCTTCTTCTTGATGGATGGTGCATGCTGTGAGAGATGTTGTTGGTGCTATTATTTGAACATTTTTTTAGGTAGATTTAATCAAAGGACTTTCATGCACTAGGTGAAGTGTGTATAAAACTTACTAGTACACTAAGAAGCTTGATAACAAGAATCTCTTGAGGAAATAAATTTTAGTGATCTTATCACCGGTGGTTAGGGGGAGGGGGGACGGGGGGTTTTCAAAGTGCATGTGGGGATTACAAGAAAAGGTGTATGACTGGATATGTGTGTTTTGTAGATATATATGTACTTGTGTATTTTCTACTTAGTGATATGGTCAGTGGTTTTTGGATGGAGGGGAAAGGTATAGAAGTGTATGTAAGGAGTGATTGGAGGTGTGTGGTTGGTTGTGTGGGTTGTGTGTAGAGACATACACTTGTGAATATTGTTTAAATTGATGTGGATTGTGCTCCTATGGTGGGTGTAGAAGGTATGGAAAATGTACATGGGAAGTATGAGTGGAGCTGTGTGGTTCGGTGTGTGAGTTGTGTATAAAGAGATACACCTGTGTATATTGTTTTGATTAATGTGGGTAGTGGTGTTTGGTTGGAGGGGGAAGGGGTTGAAAGTGTATGTGGGAGTGTTATTGATTGTGTATTGCTACAAAGGTGGATTGTGTGTAGAAATGTGTACTTGTGTTTGTTGGTTTTAATAATGTGTGTGTGGTTGTTTGGGTGCCATTCGGTGGAGGAAGGAAAGAAGGATGTGGAGGTAGAAAGTGTATGTTTACATTGTAAGTGGAGTAGTATAAATGGGTGTGTGAGATGTATGTAGAAATTTGAACTTATGTATATTGGTTCGGGTGATGTTTTTGGTGGTGATTGGCTGAGAGAGGGAGAGAGGGGGGTGGGGGTGGAAAGTGTATGAGGGAGTTTGAGTGGAGGTGTATGGTTGGTTGTGTGGGTCGTCTGTAGATATATACACATGTTAACTTTGTTTTGAGTGACGTGGATAGTGGTCGGTAGGTGGGTGGAGAAGGTAGGGAAAGTGCATGTGGGGAGTGCAAGTGCAGGTGTATGGTTGGATGTGGGAGTTGTGTGTTGAGATATACACTTGTGTATGTTGTTTTCAGTGATGTGAGTTGTGGTCTTTCGGATGGAGGGGGAAGGGGTAGAAAGTATACATGGGGTGTTTAAGTGATTGTGTATGGCTAGACATGTGGGTTGTGTGTATAAATGTGTACTTGTTTCTGTATTTTTGTGTGTAGTAATGTGTGAGTGGTTGGTTGGTGGTTGTTGGCTGGAGGGAGGAAGGGGGGATGTTAAGGTAGAAAGTGTATGTGGACATTGTAAGTGGAGGTGTATGAATGGGTCTATGGGATGTATGTAGAAATTTTTCCTTGTGTATATTGGCTTGTGTGATGTGTTTGGTGGTGATTGGGTGAGAGGGGGGGGGGAGGGGGTGGAGTTGGAAAGTGTATGAGGGGATTGTGAGTGAAGCTGTAATGGTTGGTTCTGTGGATTGTCTGTAAGGATATACACTTGTGAATGTTGTTTTCAGTTATGTGGGTTGTGGTCGTAAGGAGGGTGGACAAGGTAGGGAAAGTGTATGTGAGGAGTGTGATTAAAGGTGTATGGTTGGGTGTGTGGGTTGTGTGTAGAGATATACACTTGTGTATGTTGTTTTAAAGATGTGGGTAGTGGGTCTTTGGATGGAGGGGGAGGTGGTGGAAAGTCTATCTGGGGTGTGTAAATGATTCTCAATGGCTAGATATGTGGGTTGTGTGTAGAAATGTTTACTGGTTTATGTGAATTGGTGTTTAGTAATGTGTGCGTGGTTGGTTGGTGGACGTTGGGTGGAGGGAGGAAGGGGTGATGTGGAAGTAGAAAGCGTATGTGGACATTGTAAGTGGAGGTGTATGAATGGGTGTATTGGATGTATGTAGAAATTTGTACTTGTGTAAACTGGTTTAAGTGGTGTGTTTAGGACTGTTTGGTGGTGATTGGGTGAGAGAGGGAGGGAGGGGTGGGGTGGAAAGTGTGTAAGGGGAGTGTGAGTGGAGATGTATTGTCAGATGTGAGGGCTGTGTGTAGAGATGTACACTAGTGTATGGTGAGTTTTTTAGAGTGGTGGTTGAAAGTGTATGTGGGCATTGCAACTTGGGATGTACGGCTCGATAGGTGGGTTGTGTATGGAAATTTCAACTTGTTTATTTTTGTTTTGTGATTTGTTAAGTGGTGGTTAGGGGGAGGTGGAGGGGAGGAAAGTGTATATGGGGAGAATAAGTGATGGTGTATGGCTAGATGGGTGGTTTGTATATAGAAATGTTAACATGTGTATGTTGGTTTGAGTTATGTGATTGATGTTGGTTGTTGGTTGTTAAGGGGGGTTGTGGATTAGAAAGTGTATGTCGAGATTCCAAATGGAGGTGTATTGCTAAGTGGATGGAGTGTGTGTAGAAAATTAGACTTGTGTGTATTCAATAAATACATGCACTTAAGATTTTTGGTTGGTGAGTGTGGGTGAAGGTGTGGGTGAAGGTAAGTATTGGTGTACAAGTACAAACATGTATTCAAAACATCATATTATCTTTTTTCACCTAGTTTATAGGCATCCATGAGTATATCCATAACACAATATTTGAATAAAGATACAAAATCATACAATTTATAGGTTTCCTGCTAGTTTTCACTCTCTTAGGTAAATCATTACCACGTTGGACATCTAAAGTGCAAATGAGACATAGTTTCGAAAACACTACAATACAGAATTAGCTAGATCTGTAAAATTTCTTTCTACCATATATCTATACTTGGAGTTAGTCTGGAACATACACAAGATTAAGCTCATATGTTTACCTGTTCAAGTGAATGTGATGAGACACTCAGAACCAAGATTGTTGCTCAAGCAATGATGACGAAATCTCTTTTATCGCTTATGTGATAGGCCGGTTGTCAGACAATTGCACTCTTGTGCAACGCACTTGCCTGGACAAGCAACTATATCCAGTTATGCTACGTGTACAACTGTACACTTGACACAGCTAGAAATGGTCTCGTGGTCAACAGCCCCCCTCCCCTTCCTATCGATATTAGAATTCTCAGGCTTCACCGCCAAAGCCAGACTATTTGAGTATCACGCCTCGGCGCCGGCCGTGACAATGTTCGACAGTTCACCAGCAGTCCCATTGTTGGTCCATTCTCCCAATGTTTGTCTCTGCCACTTGCTGTCCGATCACAAAATCGACCAAGATGACCAAAACATATGTAGCTATCGTATGGGTAGAGATGACCAAATTATTTATGGTCAGTTTGTTGGTGTCACTCGATCATCATTCTGATTTGAGAAATGTTGACCGTCGATTTCTATCGATTGACGGTTTTTATGTAATCGATTGACCTAAGCACTTTTGTTCAACTATTAGTTCCTCATGTGGTGTTTAACGTCCACTTCCACAAACACTCACCACATGCACTTCACTGTAGGAGGAGGGTGGATGGTTTGCACTTGAGCTCGAAAGCCGATCCCACCCCCACTCACTATATCTATATCTATATAGATATAGATAGAGATATAGATACAGATATAGATATAGATATAGAAATAGATACAAATACAGATATCGATATAGATATAGATATAAATATAGATATAGTTATAGATATAGATATGGATATGGATATAGATATAGATATAGATATAGATATAGATATAGGTATAGATATAGATATAGATATAGATATAGA
>SZWC01012689.1:56753-74152 GCA_023375785.1 Penium margaritaceum | reverse complement strand
TTCGCGTGGCAATATCAGCCCGGCCAAATCAACGTGGGAGAGCCGCTGAGAAGCAACCCTATTTGTGTGGCAATCATGGTGGGAAGCAAGAACTTGTCATAATGTAACTTTGCCACAGTGGCAAGGACATCAAATCTACATGCGAACCCGCTCCACCCAGCCCCAAGGCCACTAGTGTGAGTGATCCCTTTCAAGAACCGGATTTGCATGGGCTACACCATCCATCCATGGTTTCAAGATTCACGAAACATTGAGCGACATGGCCTCATCAAAGCAGAAGGCCTCTACTAGCACGGTGAACAAGTGGTGGTTCCATGCGCGGAAAAACTACGTGAGCAGATACTGTTCGACTTCCATAACCCTCCAGCAGCCGGGCACGTGGGCCCAAAGAAGACAAGCTACGCGCTCGCCAAGTATTACTGGTGGCCAGGATGGAGTAATGACGTACAGAGGTACTGTGCGGTTTGTGACCTTTGCCTCCGAAACAAAGCAAGCAACAAGGCACCAGGGGGGGCTACTCCAGCCCCTAGAGCTACCAAATGCTCCATGGGAGTCTATAGCTATGGATTTCATTACCGGCCTTCCACAAACAACAAAGGATCATGATGCCATCTTTGTAGTCATCAACCTTGCTATTGGCATGGCGCACTTCATGCCCACAACCTCACGGATCACTGTAGAGAAAACAATATGCCTCTTCTATGACGGTGTCGTGAAGTACCATGGCATCCCGTTGGAGATCATCTCGGGTTGTGGCCCTCGATTTGCAAGCCGCTTTTAGCAGGCACTCAATAAGCCATACGGGACACTAGTGAAGATGTCAACTACATTCCACCCGCAGACAGACGGACAGACAGAGCACATGAATTGTACACTGGAACAAATGTTGAGCATGTACATCGACACAATGGAGGACGGGGATGACTTCCTTGCTCCTGCAGAGTTTGATGTCAACGATGCGGGGAACGAGTCAACAGGTTATGCTCCCTTCTTCCTCAACCATGGTCGGTATCCGGTGGTACCCGCCTCTATGTTGAAGTACGGGGGTGGCGGTGATCAGGTTCCCTCCACCCAGGCTTTTGTCGAAAGAATGGACACACTTTGGCGTGATGCAAAAGCACACCTAACGCCACTTGACAACGCCAAAAGGCCTATGCTGACAAAAACCGACATGAGGTCAACTTCTCCGTCGGCGACCCAGTGCTTTTGAGCACAAAGAACTTATGACTGAAGGCACCAGGTGCGCGTAAGATGTTGCCAAAGTGGCTTGGACCGTTTGTGATCACGTGCACAGTAGGACCAATGGCGTACCGATTGGACCTGCCATCTGCAATGCAAACTCATAACATGTTCCATGTGAGTGTACTTGCACCATACGAAGCAGATGGGTCTGTTCTGTTCTGATTTGTGACGTTCTTGTACAGTCTACTGTGACCACTCGGCCGTGTCCATACTCGTGNGCTTTTGTGCACTGGTGTACGTTACAAAGGAGAATCTCGATAATCGTGACTTTGTTGTGGAAACAAGAGATAATGTCAAGGAAATTGTTTAAGAAGCACAACAAGCGCATGAAAAACAAACACTCACATCAATCACGATAGCTATCCCCATACATGAAGACTTTGATGCCTCCTAGTTCAAGGACTGGAGGTTGCTGGCAAGTTTCACTCGGGGGCACCACATGTGGGAGAAGGTGGGCGACATGGTGGAGCTCCGTCCATGCTCCCATGCCTACCAGATTTACCACTCACATGCCACACCACCAGTGAGTTTGTTCATGCGCAAATTGTGTGCCAGCATGACGATGCAGTTTTGGGGTAGTGTCAATGGAGCATCGGCTCGTATTCTTGGAGACACTGGAGTAGAAGATTATCTTTTGAAAGCGGCATTCCTTGATGCAATTGGCCTTCAATACACCCCAAGACAGGGGAAGGTGGTCATGGGAAACAATCAAGAGGTACCAATCTTTGGTGATTGCATGGTCCGGCTCTCCCTCGGACAATTGAACATAAAGTCCCGCCTCACAATCCTTGATCTCATGGACCCATTTGACGTTGTCTTGGGAGATCCGTGGTCGGTGAACCAGAAAGAAAAGTTGAATTTTGAATTGAAAACACTGGAAGTCGTGAAGGGACGGCAAAAAATCACCATTTCACCAATACCGCAAATGCTTCGACTTGAGAGGAACACACCTGCAGTGCTGACTGCGATGAAGGTGAAGCAAAGGCTGCGACAAGGTTCTCACTACTTCTTGGCCACTTTGCGAAGAACCGAGGAAGAAGAAACCAAGGACCTCCCGGGAGGCGTGTCAGACGTTGTTTCTAACTTTGAAGATGTGTTCGAGGACCCGCCAGACGGCCTACATCCAGCACGGAAGGTGGGTCATACCATGCCACTCAAGCCTGGTGCCATGCCTCCAGTTCGGGCAATGTATCAGCTCAGCCTGGCCTAGAGGAAGGAAGCAGAAATACAAATCAAGGAGTATCTACACAAAGGGTAGATTGAGCCAAGCTCATATCCCTTTAGTGCACCGATCCTCTTTGTGAGTAAGAAGGATAGAGGTCTACGCATGTGCGTAGATTATCGCGCATTGAACAAACTTACGGTGAAGAACCGATATCCACTACAGCAAATTGAGGACCTTTTTGACCAACTTCAAGGAGCAAGGATCTTCACATCGCTCGATATTTCTCAAGTTTACCATAAGACCCGCATCCTGAAGGATGATGTGCGCAAAATAGCGTTCCGCACGCACTTGGGACATTACCCATTTGGAGTGCTCTCTTTTGGGTTGACCAATGCACCTGCAACTTCCAAGCTCTGGTGAACAGCGTGTTTCGGAATAAACTCGGGTAGTCCATGTTGGTGTATCTCGATGACATCCTAATCTCCTCAAAGACGGACAAAGAGCACAAAAGGCACTTGCGAGAGGTACTAAAAATTCTCTCGGACAACAAGTTATTTGCAAAGATGAGCAAGTGCAAGTTTGCACAAAAGGAACTTGAGTACCTCGGTCACATCGTGAGCGGAGATGGCATTGGAGTGGATGCGTGTAAGGTACAAGCCGTGAAGGAATGGCCCCGTCTTGAGAACGTGGGTCAGCTACGATCTTTTCTTGGCCTGTCAAATCACTTCAGGCGCTTCATGATGGGATACTCTTCCTTGGTTAGCGAGCTCACAGTCCTCACACGGAAGACAAACACAATGGCGTTGGACAGACAAATGCAAGACAACCTTCAGCAAAGTCAAGGAAGTACTGGCATCAGCACCTGTGCTAGCCCTACCAGACCCAAGGAAATCATGGGCAATAAGGTGTGATGCATCGATCGTTGGCATTGGAGTAGTGCTCGTGCAAGACTGCCACCTTGTGGCGTACGAGAGTCAAAAGCTTTCCGATGCAGAGACCCGCTACACCACGGGAGAACAAGAACTTCTTGTCGTCGTGCATGCCTTCAAGGTTTGGCGTTGTTACTTGGAAGGAGCACAGGAGGAGATCATTGTGGTTACAAATCACAACCCCCGATATACTTGCAAACATAGCCCAACCTGTCTCGACGTCAAGCGTGTTGGAGTGAATACTTGAGTCGCTTCTCATTCGCGTGGCAATATCAGCCCGGCCAAATCAACGTGGGAGAGCCGCTGAGAAGCAACCCTATTTGTGTGGCAATCATGGTGGGAAGCAAGAACTTGTCATAATGTAACTTTGCCACAGTGGCAAGGACATCAAATCTACATGCGAACCCGCTCCACCCAGCCCCAAGGCCACTAGTGTGAGTGATCCCTTTCAAGAACCGGATTTGCATGGGCTACACCATCCATCCATGGTTTCAAGATTCACGAAACATTGAGCGACATGGCCTCATCAAAGCAGAAGGCCTCTACTAGCACGGTGAACAAGTGGTGGTTCCATGCGCGGAAAAACTACGTGAGCAGATACTGTTCGACTTCCATAACCCTCCAGCAGCCGGGCACGTGGGCCCAAAGAAGACAAGCTACGCGCTCGCCAAGNGGCCCTCGATTTGCAAGCCGCTTTTAGCAGGCACTCAATAAGCCATACGGGACACTAGTGAAGATGTCAACTACATTCCACCCGCAGACAGACGGACAGACAGAGCACATGAATTGTACACTGGAACAAATGTTGAGCATGTACATCGACACAATGGAGGACGGGGATGACTTCCTTGCTCCTGCAGAGTTTGATGTCAACGATGCGGGGAACGAGTCAACAGGTTATGCTCCCTTCTTCCTCAACCATGGTCGGTATCCGGTGGTACCCGCCTCTATGTTGAAGTACGGGGGTGGCGGTGATCAGGTTCCCTCCACCCAGGCTTTTGTCGAAAGAATGGACACACTTTGGCGTGATGCAAAAGCACACCTAACGCCACTTGACAACGCCAAAAGGCCTATGCTGACAAAAACCGACATGAGGTCAACTTCTCCGTCGGCGACCCAGTGCTTTTGAGCACAAAGAACTTATGACTGAAGGCACCAGGTGCGCGTAAGATGTTGCCAAAGTGGCTTGGACCGTTTGTGATCACGTGCACAGTAGGACCAATGGCGTACCGATTGGACCTGCCATCTGCAATGCAAACTCATAACATGTTCCATGTGAGTGTACTTGCACCATACGAAGCAGATGGGTCTGTTCTGTTCTGATTTGTGACGTTCTTGTACAGTCTACTGTGACCACTCGGCCGTGTCCATACTCGTGAAGATCCCTGAGGCGGGCCCTGGTAACACCGGTGCGACGACTGGCGCCGGACTACCAGCTTGGAGCTGGCCGACTACCTTTCCAGAGCCCCGGACACTGCCGGGACTCCCTGCTGTTTTTTCTGTAGCTTGCAGGAGCTTTTTGGCAGACTGGCCATGAGCCCGAATTGCATGTTTTTGCATTGCGTATCCACCGTCTGATGATGGATGCATGCATGTGACCAGTCGTAGCGTCCGTCTTGTGATCTTGCACGTTTAGGTTTAGACGGCGTAGCATTCTGACATGTGTGCGCAGAGTTATGGCCAAAACAGTGGTTTTGGGCCGGTTTCTGGACAGCTCTTGGACCGCCGCGTGCGACACCGGCTATGCGCCGCGGCAGGTATTTATGCCATGGACCAGTCATTTGTCATTTCTCTCTGCAAATGCTATTGAAGCATTCAGACACTTTGCCTTGTGTCCCCCAGCCAAACTCTTGCCGTTGCGTGCACGACTTATGACTGTCGCCACCGTCTGATCAGGCACTGATGCCAGGTCAATAGGAGTGTTGCTAGGAAGCTTCCTTGCATCTTCTCATGGTATCAGAGGAGTGAGATAGTTCTCACTGAGCTGCGTAGTAGAGATGCAGCAGAGCAACAGTAGTGAAAGTCACCACTGCAGCAGATCCACTGGGGCCTGTCGAAGACAGCCAGTCGCCGTCGACGCAGCCCACACCCATCACGTGAGACCGTAGCAGCAGCGTTGCTACCGTGCTAGCAGCAGCATAGCAGCAGAGCAGCAACAGCAGCAGCGATAGCAGCAGCGTCGTAGTAGCAGCTACAGCAGCGCGTGGCGGCTGCAGCGAGTGCTGCCGCCGTCCGCAACCACAACGGCGGCCGCGGCAACAATAGCATAGAGCAGCAGCGGCGGCAGCAGCACAATAGTAGCGGCGGCGGTAACAACAGCGCACCAGCAACAACGGCAGCCGCGGTGGCAGCAACAGAGCGGTAGCAGCTGCAACAACAGTAGCGTAGCAGCATCACGCGGCGGCAGCAGCGAGCAGCAGCCGGAGCGCGCAGCAGCAACAACGGCACTACGCAGCCGCTGCTGCCACTGCTGCACACATCGTCACACAGCTGCTACTGCAGCAGACAGCATAGCAGCAGCAGTAGCTGAGCGGAAGCTGCTGCGCAGCTTCCGCGCAGCCGCCTCGGAGCGGCTGCACGCTCGCGCAGAATCGCGAGACGAAAAAAACAAGGGGGAGTCGAGCTGACGTTAGCATTTTTGCTTGCTGATGTCATCAGGTCGTGCTGACATCAGCAACCACTTGCTGACATCAGCACCATACTTAGCCAAATTTTTGGCCGGACAATAAAAAATTGCCACCGTTTCAACTCCTCAAGAAACACTGAAGTTTTTGAAATCCGACAAACCTGACCTGTCGACCCATACTGAGAGGCGACATGGACTCGTCTGACAAGGGGAAGGGGACAGGTGATCCCTCCGTCTCTTCTTCTGGGGTCCTGAGCCCACGCTCGGAAACCATTGAGGACCTGCGGAGCCAGCAGAGATGCGTCGCCTACAGCAGGAGCAGACTGATGCCATCCGCACGCTGATTGAGCTTCTGCGTGCCCAGTCTATGGTTCCACGGCAGGTTTCCGAGGGAGTTGCCGGCGTCGCGGTCTCTACACAGCAGTCGGCTCAGGCACCCATGACAGGAGCTAGACCTGACCCACCACCTCCTGACCTCCTGGATGATGATCCATTCATGCCAGGCATGCCAGGCGACTCCCCGGATCATGAGATTCGAGTTCTTCAGGAGCGCCTCCGTCAGCTGCAGACGGGCACTAGATCTCGTCCATTTCCTCCGATACGATCGTCACTCGACTATTCCAGTGACTATCCCCTTCCAGGAGTCTTCCCCATCCCTCGTCCTCCTCGGCCTGCGGTTGCTCTCCCCACAGGAGCGGCAACCCAAGGACTTTGAGACACCACCTCCACGATACATCAGTGAGGACGGCATCGACTGCTTGGAGATCCTCTTTCAGGTTTGGGCTACTTCAGAGGGAGTCTGGCCCTACTACCACAGTCCGTATCAGTCTACAGACCCAACACAGGTGCTGACAGCAACCAGGACGATGCGCGGACTCCTCTATGCCATGACACGTGAGACCGTTGTCGATTTCTGCCCCTTTCTTGGCGAGGCCGGCACAGGCGCCGGCGCCGATCCACACGGAGGTTGGGATCTGGCCTAATCCCTGCTGGCCGCAGAGACATCCGCCACTCGTGCAACTCATATTCGTGCCTTCCACTCTCTCCGTCAGGGGCCTGCAGAGCCTGCACCCGATTACTGGCGACGCGCCATGCGCATCTACACGCGCCTTGGGACCTCAGGAGGCACATAGCTGTGGGCGCTCCGTACGATGATGCTCGGTGTTCGCCTTGAGTACACTGACATCTTCACACGGTACAGTGACGCTGTCCTCGAGCCCTTTTAAGCCACTCTGCACCTTCTCCCCCGAGCGCATCAGCTCTTCCTCCAGGTGACTTCAGCACGCGAGGCAGCCGTGGCCCATCAAGAGACTTCTCTTGCTGCAGCAGTCGTCGTATCACCACAATCTTCCCTCCTGCAGTCTCCTTCTCCATCCTCCATCACGTCCACATCTTCCTCCTCCTCTTCGACCCCACCCACACCCACTCAGACAAAGGGTGTTGCAGCAGCAGCTCAGGGGAAGAAGAAGAAGGGGAAGCGTGGATCAGGTCAGCAGCAATCACAGCAGCAGTCTTCATCCAGTGGTAGCAGTGGACGTGCTGTTCACTGTTACATCTATGGAGGCGCCCATCGCTACACCGAGTGCCAGTAGCCGCTCGACTGGGCGCGAGTTACTCGTGGGCTCCAGGCTACGCACGCCCTCCGTTCAACGTCTAGCACGTCATCCTCGCCATCCTCTGGACGCGTGGCGGCCACGATTGCAGCTATTCCCGCTTCCTTACCGTCGAGTAGTAGTGATCCGGACCCACGCGACTGCACCATCGCTGAGCTCCAACACCTTCAGGCGCTCCATTTTCAGGGAGGTGCGAGTGTGTTGTCATCGTCGAGTGGTCCACAGTCTGTCTGTTCGTCCGTTCCTGTGGCCCGTGACAACGCGTGTGGGGGAGCACAGCCAGCATGTGATGATGATGGGCCTGACTGCACCGATTGGGTTCATGAGTCTCATCTTTGTGTCCTGCGTCGTTCCTCCCCACTGACGGCTCAACGTCCCTCTGATGCCGAGTGTTCTGTTGCCCGTTGTACAGTGACGTCCACCAGTCGTGACTCAGGTGGCACTTGGATCATCGATTCTGGTGCCACTAATCACATGACGTGTCGCCGTAGTGATTTTGTCGTTCTCGGTCCTGTCACGTCTGTCCGTTCCGTCCGTTCAGGCTCTGGTCAGTCCTTGCCAGTCCATGGTGTTGGGGTTGTACGTTTCAACGGTCTGTCGGGCCCCTTGTACCTTTCCGACGTGTTGTTTGTGCCTGATCTTGAGCTCAGCATGCTTTATGTGCGTGCCTACACACTGATGTGCCTCTCTGTGGAGTACACCGCGGACTCAGCGACTGTGACTGCCACTGACACTCGCAGCGTTGTCCTTCGTGCCTCCGTCGTAGATGATCTGTATCGCGTCTCCCGGACCTCCTCCCCTTGCTCTCCTTCCTCCTCTGGTTGGGTCTTTGTCACCGGTGTTCTGTCTCCGGAATAGCAGCGGTTGCTTCATCGCCGACCGTGTCACGTGGGCTCCGATAATGTGTCGAAGCTCATTCGGATACAACCAGCTCTCGGTCTTGACGCGGCTTCTTTCAAGAAGCCACCCAAGACCGACTGTCTCTTTTGCGCTCAGGGGAAGATGCACAGATGCACCTACCCTGACTCTCGTTCTCGAGCGCTTTGGCCTCTCGAGTTAGTTCACTCAGACCTTCTCGGTCCTCTTCCGGTCAAGTCCCTCTCTGATCGGGGCCGGTATGTTCTGACTCTGACTGATGACTTTACCCGGATGCGGTGGGTCTACAGCCTGCGTCAGAAGAGTGACGCCGCCCTTGCGGTTCAACTCTGGCTAGTGCTGGCTAAGCGTCAGTCACGGCACACGGTACCTACTTTCCGCTCGGATCGCGGCGGTGAGTTCCTTGGCGAGATGGACGGATTCTTTGTTGAGCACGGGATTTTTCACCAGGTCTCCGCTCCTACCACCCCTCAGCAGAACGGTGTTTCCGAGCGCTTGAACCGCACCATGGAGGATGCTATTCGCGCTATGAGGTCTGAGTGCGGTGTCCCTGAGTCCTTTGTCTTTGAGGGCTTTGCCTACATGACTTGGGTCTCGAACCACCTCCCGCACGGTCCTCTTCCCACCCATATTACGCCGTATGAGCTCTGGTTTGGACACCGTGCTGACCTTCATCTCGCTCGCGTCTGGGAATCCCTGGCCTCCGTGTGGTACACTGAGGACCAGCAGGGGTCCAAGGTCTCACCTCGGGATCGCTTGTGTGCCTTCATAGGCATCTCCCCGCGGTCGAAGGCTTGGCGCTTCTGAGACCCTACTCGTCGTTGCGTCATTGCGACACGCTCTTTTTCGAGTCTCTCACCTACTGTGACCTGACTTCGATCACGGCGCTCTCCGCCACACATGTTCCTTCCTGTGAGGGTTCTCGGTGGATGGGGGAGACTTCTACGCCAGGGAGCACCTCTCACCAAGCTGATGTGTCCGTTCAAGCCCCCTTCACCTCTCGGTCTCCGGCCCTTGATGACCCGGCGATCATCGCCGTCGGTCCAGAGACCTCGCCCATACAGCCTGTTTCACACCCCACAGGTGCCCCTGCTTCTGTTCCCGTGCCCACTCCTACTCCAGTACCTAGGTCTGCTGGCACTCCTGTTTCTGTGTCTGGTCCAGTCTCGCCTACTCTCGTACATGTGTCTGCTGGCACTCCTGCCTTTGTGTTAGGTCTAGTCTTGTCTGCTCCTACTGTCACACCTTGCCTCGTGTCCCCCACATATGCATCTCCTTGCACGGCATCACCAGCTGTCTTGCCTCACCCACCACCAGCTGTGGTTGTGCCTGTCCCCGAGCCTGAGGTGCGCCCCTCAAGCTCAGGTTACTTCCGTGAGCCCGGTGGCCATCTGGGACCACTGGATTCCAAAGCTCAACGAGCGTCGGGCCCCGCACCCAGGCGCCCCTCTCGCAGCATCGCGAGTGGTGACCCCGGCACAAAGGCCCTAGGCCTGAGTGTCCGCACTGAGCTCACAGAGGTACATCCAACGTGCCCCATAGGGCACGATCTCATCACTCGCGAGTTCCATATTGCTTGTGATGCAGCACCTGATCTTGTGGTCCTCAGGCCTAGGACCGAGGCATGTGCCCTTGCCACGCAGAGCTCTTCCTCTATGACGCCCGACCCGGGCACCCTGAGGGAAGCTCTCTCATCACACGATGCTGACGCTTGGCGCGCTGCCTGCAAGGATGAGCTTCACGCTATCCGAGAGCATAGAGTCTACGAGCTGGTCGACCTTCCGCCTGGGAGGAAGGCTATTCAGGTCAAGTGGGTCTTTCGCAAGAAAGTGAAGCCGGATGGCTCACTGGAATGCTACAAGGCTCGCTTGGTCGTCAAGGGGTACTCTCAGATTGAGGGCGTTGATTACACCGACACTTTTGCCCCTGTCCGCCGCATGGCCTCAGCTTGAGCTCTGTTCGGTGTAGTGGCTCAGCATGACTGGGAACTACACCAGATGGACGTGAACAATGCGTTCCTCCATGGCTCTCTGGATGAGGAGATTTACATGGCTCAGCCACCAGGCTTTGAGGACAGTGACAAGGTCTGGCGCTTGCGCAAGTCCTTGTACGACCTCAAGCAGTCTCCGCGGTGTTGGAATCGGGAGATCACCGGCACTTTGACTCGTGCGGGATATGTATAGAGCAAGGCAGATCCCTCTCTCTTCATCCTACCGACACCGGAGCGGTTCACCGCCATCCTGGTCTATGTTGATGACCTTCTGATTGCATCTCCGTCCCTAGAGGCCGTGAAGGAGGCCAAGGCTGTCCTTCAGACTGCCTATAGGATGAAGGACCTCGGTCTTGCATCGGTGTTTCTTGGTATGGAGATCGTGCGAGATCACAGACGTCAGACACTATTGCTGCACCAGGCCTGATACGCACGAGTCGTGGGGGAGCGTTTCAGCGATCTCCTTGGTGCAGTGTCCACCGCTTCCACACCTCTTACACTCGATGGGCAGGATGGCCTGAAGGTGGATGATCCCACACAGCTGGGAGAGACAGTGGGCGTGACCTTGTACCTCCGTCTCATCGGATCTCTGATGTACCTGGCCACTACCACACGTCTTGACATCGCTTTCGCTGTCAACCTCCTCGCTCACATCTCGCAGGCTCCACGTGCCAGAGCCCTTCACGCGGCTGTGCGAGTGGTGCGGTACGTGGTCTCCATGCCGTACCTTGGACTCTACTTTTTTCGGCAGTGATCGATGGTCCTTGACGGCTACACTGACAGCGACTGGGCCTGGAGCCCAGATGGACGCAGTCGTACTGGCTACATGTTCCTGCTTGGTGGTACCGCTCTGTCTTGGGGTAGCGGGAAGTAGGGCTGCATGGCACGTAGCTCGTCAGAGGCAAAGTACGTTGCTTTGGGCACACGGGCTGCTGAGGTGATATGGCTACAGCGCCTGTTTCTTGAGCTTGGTCAGTCAGTGCCCGCCATTGTGCTTCGTTGCGACAACCAGAGTGCTCTCGCCATTGCGGAGAACTCCGGTGTCTTTCACGCTCGCACGAAGCACATTGCGGTTGAGCATCACTTTGTGCGTGATCTGGTGGAGCGACACGTGATCTCCGTCATGTGGCTTGGCACTGACATGCAGCGTGCTGATTTCTTGACGAAGGCACTAGCTCGCAGAAAGTTCCTGGTGGCCATTNGCACACGGGCTGCTGAGGCGATATGGCTACAGCGCCTATTTCTTGAGCTTGGTCAGACAGTACCCGCCATTGTGCTTCGTTGCGACAACCAGAGTGCTCTCGCCATTGCGGAGAACTCCGGTGTCTTTCACGCTCGCACGAAGCACATTGCGGTTGAGCATCACTTTGTGCGTGATCTGGTGGAGCGACACGTGATCTCCGTCATGTGGCTTGGCACTGACATGCAGCGTGCTGATTTCTTGACGAAGGCACTAGCTCGCAGAAAGTTCCTGGTGGCCATTCGTTCTGTGGGGCTTCGCCCCATGCCTGAGGGTGGTTGAGCGTAGGATGTGTGTCCGTGTCCCATCTGTTTTACACTCACTACTATACTTGTCCCAGTGCTGCACATGTATGGACATGCGTACCATCGGGTCATGGGGGAGTGTTGTGATTTGTGAGATTCTTGTATAGTCTACTGTGACCACTCGGCCGTGTCCATACTCGTGCAGATCCCTGAGGCGGGCCCTGGTGACACCGGTGCGACGACTGGTGCCGGACTACCAGCTTGGAGCTGGCCGACTACCTTTCCAGAGCCCCGGACACTGCGGGGACTCCATGCTGTTTTTTCTACAGCTTGCAGGAGCTTTTCGGCGGACTGGCCATGAGCTCGATTTGCATGTTTTTGCATTACGTGTCCACCGTCTGATGATGGATGCATGCATGTGACCAATCGAAGCGTCCGTCTTGTGATCCTGCACGTTTGGGTTTAGACGGCGTAGCATTCTGACATGTGTGCGCAGAGTTATGGCCAAAACAATGCTTTTGGGCCGGTTTTAGGACAACTCTTGGACCGCCGCGTGCGACACCAGGTATGCGCCGCGGCAGGTATTTATGCCATGGACCAGTCATTTGTCATTTCTCTCTACAAATGCTACTGAAGCATTCAGACACTATGCCGTGTGTCCCCTAGCCAAACTCTTGCCGTTGCGTGCACGACTTGACTCGTCACCGTCTGATCAGGCTCTGACGCCTTGTCAATGGGAGTGTTGCTAGGAATCTTCCTTGCATCTTGTCATGTTCAGCCGTCCCCGCTCGCTGTCCCGGCTGTGGAAGGCCAATGCGAGGTGCACTGCATCCTCCAACACCGTGAGCGTGCATTCCATTCACGAGTGGTCAAGGAGTACCTTGTGCATTGGGTTGGTTGTGGACCTGAACACAACGCGTGGGAGCCAGAATCTCGGATGCCAAAGGCGATTGTAGCCGAGTAGTGGGAGGAACAAGCTGCCCGTTCAAAACGACGTACCCTCGAGGGTACCACCCTGGCACACACCCCTTGAGGAGGTTATGACACTATACTGTGCAATATGTTACATGGACGCCTGGACACATGTCACGAGGACGCTTATACAAAAGGGGGAGGAAGCAAGGTCATGCCTCTTATGTGGCTGAGAGTGTGTGCCATAAGTCCTCGTTGTGAAGCCAAAATGTTTTGAAAGTGGAAGTCAACAAAACAGATTATTGTTCTTCTAATCCATTGGATTTTTTCTTTGAAGTCTGCAGGTCACTCCTCTCTCCAAGCAACACAGCAAATCGGGACGATTTGGTCGTAAAGGGGGAGGAATGTAGAAATGAAACATTTCTCATTTTAAAAACATTTCATATGAAAGGTGTGACTTTGCCAGTTGGCATGGTCAATGATAAAGAGCCATGTGGATGTTGGAAAGGGACAACCAACCACTAGGGGCTTGTTTTGATTACCTCAAACAAGACAAGGAAAATCGAACTTACGCCCCCATTCCACATTTTGCCCACTTGGAAATGTGTTGAAACATCACCATATTAGGTTAGAGGTTTTTACTGCACCCTTCGTCCACTGGCGACGTCCTATTTATTGAAAAAAACATACTCAAACGGGCTCTTGAGGAAAAGAAAGAGAGCATAAAATGAAGTGGGAAACACAACGAACATAATCGTCAAAATAAGCATAACTAAAAACGCGAAAGCAATGCGTAACTTTGAAATGTCGTTTTTTCTCTATGACGACGTGACTTGGGTATGGCCCGTAAGAAGAGGTGACTCAGCGAAGTCCGAGGCTATTCCTTAAACCACTCGCTATTGAAACACTGACAGCTTCCGCATTTCGACGCTACCTACTTAGCAGATTTCTACAATTACCCCCTTCAAAATGACAGCGAAATCGTACACCAAAAACAGTTAAAAAATATTGATGAAATTTTAAGTGTTTTAGAAATCAATCATGGAAATCCAAGACCCCAACCCATGTTGTGGTTCAGTAAGACGATGTCGTGATTCCCGGACAAACCTTGGAAGAAAAAATGAAATATGGCATACCAACTGTTTTTGAAAAGGTACGACTTTCCCGTATGTCGTTGCCAATGTTTAACGTTTGGGTATGCCGATAGAAGACATGATATTCATGGGTAACCCTAATTTTTCTCTTAGTGCCCAGCCCGTGGGCATGCATACTTAATAGTGCGCGCTGTGCTAGTATCTGAGCTAAGTCACCCCTCTGAATAATTTGTGCTGTTCGGATGCCAGAACTTTGTCGTCGTAGTCGTCGTCGTCATCTTTGTCGTCGTCGTCATCTTTGTCGTCGTCGTCGTCGTCTTCCGTGTCGTCGTCACCGTAGTCGTCGTCGTTGCCTTTCTCGTCTGGACGGCATTTCTGCCGGCCGCGCTTGTTTGTGGCAGCTCCGCAACTGAGCAGCAGCTTGCTTCGAGCACAAAAAGCGACCGTGGGCACTCGCACGGCTTCACTTCTGACGGCGCGGGCCTGCTGATATCGGTCAGGACGAACGCCTCATGAAAACCAGCCAACGTCCGTGGTATCGTCAGAAACTCACACAACATGCCTTTCAACGTCGGCCGGTTTCTGGCGTTCGGACACCGCAGGTCCGCTGACAGTTCAGATTGCGAGAGCACTCGCCATGAGCTCACATTGCACTCCCTCCTCGCATCTGCGCATACGTTTCACGCCACACTTCCTGTCAAGTTCCCCACCTCGGCCAACCGCATTGCCAACCTTGCATCCTCTCCCCACGCTGACCTCGTGGCCCAGGCGCAGGGGGCTCGCATTCTCGTCCCAGCTTCGCTCGTGCCTGTCCTCGATGGCTTCCTCGCGCGTAAGCGAGCCCAAGGCTCTTCAATCGAGCGGTCGCTCTACGCGGCCATGCAATGGCGGCAGCTGGTGCGGCGGCTGATCAAGCTCCGGCCACTGGCCTTCCTCAACGGTTCGGACAGCACGCTGACAAGGGACGGCNGGTGTCCTCCCCGACCACTTTCATCAACGAGGGCAGTCGCTCCAACTGCGGCCGCCCCGGCGCACCAGGCTCGTTTGAACCATACGGCATATTCATTGGCGCGGTGGGCGCACGTTTTGAGGTCCAGGACGAAATGGAAGCAAAGGTCATGCTCAGGTCCGCGCCTTCACCGGTTGGGCCAGGCACATGCAGTTGGTCGCCACAGTCCACCCTGCCCGAGGAGTGGCAGGCCTTCTACTCCTCACTGTCACATCCCGCTCAGATTGTGGGATGTGGAAACTTGGTTTTCAACCTTGGCTTGTACCGCCAACGCATTCGCACCACCCTCTCGCTGCTCATTGCTGAGGCCGAGTCTCGGGCCGTGGAGTCTGGGAAGCCTGCGTGCCTCCGCCTGGTTGGCCTTGGACTAGGTGTCTGGGCCCTAATGAAGTCCGCCCAGACAGCTGCATACATCGAAGAGGCGCTGGCAGCCGCCCGGCATTCCAAGGCAACCCACATCCAAGTTCTGGAATTCGCATGGATCGCGCAGGACGACAAGGCCGCCTCGTCGCAATGGCCCTCCTCCGTCACCACATCGAGCGGGCATGCAGTTCACATCCGGTTCACTCGGAACTCGCCTGCCACGCGTCTTCTGGGCGATGATGCTGGCTGCCTGCTCGTGGCCACGTATGCGTGGGATGGTAATGCGTTCCCAGGCAACGAGTTCTGGCTTGGGCCCCAATGCCTTGATGCCAGCGGGGATCCGGCAGCGGCTTCCTGCTCAACAATTGCTGAAATTCAAAACCCGTGGATCAATCAGTGGATGTTGGATAACGTTGTAGTCCTGGAATGAGAATTGCCTTGGCAGAGTTAGATGGAGGGGTTCGACCCAAGGAACACAAGGCTCAAGGCCCCAGCAAGTACCCGGCTCAAGCTCCTTGAGCCGGGTACTTGCTGGACTGCATAGTCAGTCCACAAGCTCCTGTGCTCCTCTGTGAATGCCTTCATGGTTCTTGCATGGCTGGGGTGTTCCATTCTTGTGCACGCCACGGCAAATGTGTGCGCCACGTTGTTTTGATACAAGCTGGGGGATGGCTGGACCTGGTCAAGGGGAACATGGGGAGGGAATGGCCGTGGCTTCCACAACAGGTCGGTTGGTGATCTTTGGGCCTTGTTTGCTTGAAAACTGCTGTCCATTGGATCAGCTGTGGAACTAGACCAAATGGAGGCCCCCGATGACGACATGCTGAGAATGGTTGTGTGAATGTTGGTAAATGCCCTGTTGTTTTCACCTAGCACCTACCACCTATCAAATGGCCTCCAAGTGGTGCAAGGTGGGGTTTAGTTTCTCTCTTGGCAGCTGTATGTCGTTCTACAATGTCACATGCTGACTGTAACGCGTGTACAAATGGGTTAGAACCCTGTGGGTTTTAACCCACTTAGTTTGCTCAACACAAAGCTCATATTGAGCAGGCTTGCTTTTGGATTAGCATCCCGCAGCAACAAGGCTGTGATGCTGGACCAGATTGTCTACAACTCAATGTCATTGGATGGACATAAGAACATAACAATTCAGGACCTCGAGTAACAAGAGGATGACACATGTGAAACAGGGAGTGGGCTCTTTGCATGGGGGGTGTCAATCGAAGGAAGTGCGAGGGAGTTCTTGGTAAGACCAGTGTTGAGATTTACAATACGGGGTGGATTGGATGCCACAGGCTTGTTGGTTAAGGACAGTTCCTCAAGGGGGCCCTTGTTAATGACTATGTTGGTTTTTTGCGCTCATTGTGCTCTGTTGTGTCCTCCCGGCTTGTGTACATCAACGTACAGATGATTGACGGCGAGACTCGACGCTGATGGAGTGTCATCCGGTGGAGCCGACGCTGAGAAGATTCCAGGAAGCTTCCTAGCCTTTCTGCTTGCTAGCCTGACAGCACGGGTCTGGCTGGTTGACACACAGGTCATGCAAGGGACAGCAAGGGTAGGGAGAGACACGTGCACTTGTATCTCAAGCTTCAACTGAAGTTAATGCAGAGAGAGATAACAAATGACAGGTCCACAACATAAATAGCCGCCGTGGCTCACGGCGGGTGGCGCACACGGCGGTGCCTGTCAAACCTGAACCGGCCCAAAACCACTGTTTTGGCCATAATTCTGCGCACAAGCGTCCAAACGGAGCGCCGTCTGATCCTACGGATGCACGACGAAAAGACAGACACAACGACTGGTCACACGCCTACGTCCGGGAACAGCCGGAGAGTGTAAGAAAACAAACATGTAAATCAGCCTGGCAGGGCTGTCCACCGAGAAAATCCTGAAGACCTCCAAACGTAGTCCGTGGGCTGTGGGAGCCCTCTGGTACACTGGGTAGGCTGCCAGGCTGCCTCCAGCGGGTGGAGCATCACCTCAGGGAACTCTGTCTCCAGCTGGGTCCGCCTCAAGGATCTGCACGAGCATGGACACGGCCGAGTGGTCACAACCAACTGTACAACTGTGTATGACTGACAACATCACAACA
>SZWC01012689.1:37775-49526 GCA_023375785.1 Penium margaritaceum | reverse complement strand
CTGCTGCTGCTGCTGCTGCTGCTGCTGTCCCCTCGGACTGGGCGCCGGTGTCTCAATGCGCAGGCTCCTCATCTGCTCCATCAGCCGGCGAAGCGCGTCCTCCCCAGTGGGAGGTGGCGCCTGATCCCACTCCTCGACCATGGACTCTCGTCTCTGCGCAGGGGCGGCAGTGGGGCCAGCAGACTCCTGGGCCGATGGGGTTGCCTCTCTCTCTCTCCTGGGCTGATGTCCCGGTGTCCCAGACAGAGAGACCAAGGCATCGCGGATCTGTCGCAGCGTAGCTGACTGCTCATCCTGGCGCTGGCAGAGTGACGACTGCTCCACCAGCAGGAAGTCAATCGCCTTTGAGCGTGGGCTGCGGCCCCCGCTCGTGACGGTGTCCTCCAGCTCCTTGCCCTTTGAGCTGCTCGGCTCCATGCTGAGGCGGTGCGAAAGTCGTCCGAACGCAGAACCGTCAGCGTTTCTCGCCGATTTAGGATAGTGGCAAAAGTCGACCTTCTGACCAAAAAATCGGCTAAGTGCTGAAAATTTAAAAATTTAAACTTTCACCACTAAAAATTGAAGGTTGTCCAAATGAAGCGAAATTTGGACCACAGTGGCGTCTGAGGATGCTGAAGACAATGGTGAAATTTTCGTCTTCAAAAAGTGGAGAAAAAGGCCAAAACGACCTGATTTTGTGTTCAGGCCGAAAAATGAAAAAATTCAAATCAGTGATGCGGAACGGTGAATGCTGGAGGCTACAGAGCTCCAAATGAGGCGAGAAAGAGCGCGATGGAAAGCTTGATATCTAAGCTTTCCAACGAGCCATAGCGCGCAGCTTTTGGTGGCTATTTGAGTCCGGCACAGGCGGGTGAAGAGAGGATGGCGGCTGACGCGATTTACGTCTGCGGCTCCTCCACGTCCGTGCGGCTTCCAGGAAGCTGCACGGCTGGAGTCAGCACCTACAAAAGGTACTGGTGCCTCTGGTGCCTGAGTGGCCACGGCCGCCGCTGCTGCTGTTGCTCGCTGATGGTGCTGTTGCTCGCCCGGTTTGCGGCTCCAAGTCGCCACACGGGCGGCCTCGGACCGGCTGCTGCTGCGCGCAAGGGCTCCAACGGCCTCAAGCCGTTGTGACACGCTGCAGCTGCAGCACGAACCTGCCGTTGCGGTTTCTGACGCATCAGGATGATGGCATATGCGTCGCTGCGTGCTCTTGTCGCTTCAAGCGACTCAGGGTGGTGATGGGTCCAACCAGGACCTACTGCTGCTGCTGTGGGCTGCTGCCACTGCTGCTGCTCACTGCTGCTGCAGCTGCTGCGTCTCTGCTACGCAGCACGACGAGCACTGGCTCGCCTGCTCTGATACCATGAGAAGATTCCAGGAAGCTTCCTAGCCTTTCTGCTTGCTAGCCTGACAGCACGGGTCTGGCTGGTTGACACACAGGTCATGCAAGGGACAGCAAGGGTAGGGAGAGACACGTGCACTTGTATCTCAAGCTTCAACTGAAGTTAATGCAGAGAGAAATAACAAATGACAGGTCCACAACATAAATAGCCGCCGTGGCTCACGGCGGGTGGCGCACACGGCGGTGCCTGTCAAACCTGAACCGGCCCAAAACCACTGTTTTGGCCATAATTCTGCGCACAAGCGTCCAAACGGAGCGCCGTCTGATCCTACGGATGCACGACNGCTGGAGCCTCCTCTCTCCAGCGACGTGTTCAGCTCCATCGGCAGGCCTGCTCGGCGGTCGCGCTGCCGGCCGTCACTGCCACCGCAGTCGCTTTCTGCATGCGTCTAGCGCGTCCTGTCGTGCCTGCGTCGTCATGCGCTGCCTAGGGTCCCTGTTGCATGTTGCATGGCCCTGTTCGGTAGCATAAACCGTCGTGGGCACTGCCTGGGTTCAGGCTGCCATAACTCCTTGCTACTATTTTTCTAGCTGATTCTGACCGCACGGCTGCGTTCGCAGCGTCGGTATTACAGTGTGGTCCAGTTTTCAAGCAAAACGGACGACGCCCGGGTTTTGGGCTGTCGGCCGTCTGGCAGGCCTCACCGAGAAAACCTGCCAGCCTGAAATTAGCTACTTTCTGATTGGCTGATGAACTGAGTAACAAGCAATACAGAGCTGGGGGGGGGGGCTAGAACTTGGAGGGGTCCCCCATTGCTGCTCATTCTTCATTCTTAATCAGTTACATTCAGTTTTCAGCTGCTTTCTGGCGCTAACTCTGGCGCGCGCGTTTCTGAGTAACAAACCCAGTGCATCCAGACTTGGACTCTAGAGCAGCAGACTGAGGGGGCAGCTGACTTAAGCAACGAGCGTGGAAGCCCGCACGCTGCATCAACAACGCTACTGCCCCAACCTGCTACCCAGGCTTTCTATTTTTGTCTCAGAGCCAGAGCGTAGCAGCAGCAGCAGAAGACTGGCGAACAGGTGCCAGACAACGCCGGCGGACCGCAACATGCGCCAGTGCAGGGGAAATGCTGCCGGATTTTTTCCGGCAGCATTGATCTGCTTGGTGGCGGCGTCAGATTTTTTCCCACGGCCACTGGGCCAGGGGAAATGCTGTCAAAATTTTTCGGTAGCACTGACCCCCACGCGTGACGCGAGGAGGTGAGCGGCAGGCGGCGTCTGACGTCTGCGGGCGACGACGCAAGCGGCAACGTCACCCAGGTGCAGTGACTGGCACCACCAGCAGTAGCAAGTAGAAGCAACAGCTTGCAGCAGCCCGCAGCAGCAGCAGCTCGCAGCAGCAGCAGTAGCAGTGCGCAACAGCAGCTCGCAGCAGCAGCCCGCAACGGCAGCAGGCAGCAGCCGCAGCACTCAGCAGCTGCAGCAGCGTGCAACAGCAGCAGCGGGCTGCAACAGCTGCTGCAGCAGCCGCCAGCTGCAGTAGCAGCAGCAGCGAGCAGCAGCTGGCAGCTGCCAGCCACGGCTGCTGCTGCTCGCTGCTTGCAGCGAGCGAGCAGCGAGCAGTAGCCCACTGCTGCCAGCAAGCAGCTGCTCGCTGCTACCAGGCGAGCAGCAGCCCGTTGCTCACAGCAGACAGCGGGCTGCTGCCCGTTGTGACAAGGAAAGAAAATTAAAACAAAAAAAAGGTAAAAAAAAGATCCCCCACCCCCGTAGCTCACTGCAGCAGCCCACCGCAGCAGCGAGCAGTTGTTGCAGCACGCAGCAGCTGCAGCAGCGCGCAGCAGTAGCGGCGAGCTGCTGCAGCAGCAGCAGCAGCAGTAGCAGTAGCAGCAGCAGCAGGAGCAGCAACAGTAGCAGCAGTAGCAACAGCAGCAGCAGCAGCTGCAGCAGCAGCAGCAGCAGCTGCAGCAGCAGCAGCAGCTGCAGCAGCAGCAGCTGCAGCAGCAACTACAGCAGCAGCAGCATCAGCAGCAACAATAGCAGCAGCAGCGGCGAGCTGCAACAGCAGGTGTTGCAGCAGCAGCAACAGCAGCAGCAGCAGCTGTAGTAGCAACTGCAGCAGCAATAGCAGCAGCAGCAGCAGCAGCAGCAGTAGCAAAAGCAGCAGTAGTAGCGGCTGCAGCGGTATCAAGAGCAACAACAGCAGCGGCGGTCCCAACATCCGCCGCTGCTGACGTCAGCACCCCTCTGCTGACGTCACTGCTGACGTCACTGCTGACGTCATCAACAAAGGAAAAAAGGGGGGGGGGAAAGGGGTGGGTAGAATCCCCACTGCCGCACCTTACTGCTGACAACAACACAAAGACAACAACAAAAAAAACCAAGAGACACGAAGTCATGGCTGGTAGTCCCGGCGCGGAGGGGTCCTCCTCTGGTGGGGGAACCCCTACCCCTCCTTTCTTGCATCGATTGCTGCAGCAGCAGCAGCAGTAGCAGCACCCGCCGCCGCTGTAGCAACAGCAGCCGCCGCCGCCGCAGCAACAGCAGCCGCCGCCGCCGCAGCAGCAAGAACACCTGCCGCCGCCACGGCAACAGTAGCAGCCACCGCCGCCGTAGCAGCAGGAGCAACCGCCGCCGCCGCGGCAGCAGCAGCTACCGCCGCCGTAGCAGCAGCAGCAGCCGCCGCCGCCACGGGAACAGCAGCTAACGCCGCCGCACCAGCAGCTGACGCCGCCGTACCAGCAGCAGCCGAACCAGCAGCAGCAGGAGCAGGAGCAACCGTCGCCGCCTCAATAGCAGCAGCCCCCACCGCTCCTGTAGCAGCAGCACCCACCGCTCCTGTAGCAGCAGCAGCCCACTCGTAACGTTGGCAGCAACCCTGACCCTCTCGCTACTCTCCAGGAACAGCTCGTCGCCTTGACGCAGCAGCTTGTAGTGCTACAGCCAGTTGCCTCCCAAACTACCACCAGCGTGCTGCCGTCGTTCATCCCTCCAGGGCACGCTAGCCCCGCTGTGTCCGCCGCCATGTATTACCTGGCACAGCAGCAGACTCAGCGCCAACGTCAGACAGTGACCTCCGTCCTTGGCCCCACTCTGGGTGCCGGCCGTAGGCAGAATGACTTTGAGACACCGCCGCCGCCGCTTCAGGCTGGCGAGCAGTTCCGGAGCTGGGAGCTCAGCTTCCGGATCTGGGCGCAGGGTGAGGGTCTGTGGGCCTACTACAACCTCCCTTACGACTCCACCCAGGCCGACCAGCGGTATGACGTTGGTCGCGCCGTCCGTGCCCTTGTCCCAGTCGCCCCTCCAGCTTCCCGCCTGGCCCCAAAGCCCTTCCTCGGCGACTTCATCGTTGGCGCCATCCCAGACCCTGCAGCCGCATGGCACGTCCTCACCAGGCCCCATCGCCTGTCCGGCGATGCTGAGATCAGCCGTCTGCTCCGGGAGTTCAACTCCCTGCACATGGGGGAGACCGAGACGGTCACTGCCTACTGGCAGCGGGCGGAGGACATCCTCCGTCGACTCGGCAAATCTGTTCCGCCCCCTCTATCTGCGCTCCTCACCATCAAGCGCGGCGCCACCAGCACGTACGCGGACGTCTTTGTCCACTACCCTCAGGACGTTCTCTCCACCATGGAGGCCCAGGGCACCCTCATGGCCTGGGCATATGAGCTCTTCCTCCGCATCGAGGAAGCTCACCAGGAGTCCCAACTCCATCACGCGGAGGCCCTCGCATCCCCTGCCGTCGCCGCCCCTGCCGTTGCCTCCGTGGCCGTTGCCTCCCCCGTCGCAGCTACCCCATCGCCCTCGGGGAAGAAAAAGAAGAGTCGGAACAAGAAGGGCAAGGGTCCATCGCAACAGCAACAGCAGCAGTCATCGACCGGTTCCAGCGGTAGTGGCTCGCTTTGCCACAACTGTGGCCAGCCCGGGCACGGGTGGTACACGTGCCCTCTCCCGACGGTCGAGGCCCGCGTCATCGCCACCATGCGACGCCAGCGGGAGCGCCGCCTCGCTTCTGCCGCCGTCGCTGCTGCTGGTCCTGCCACTCCAACCTCTTCCAGTAGCTCTGCCACTCCGACAGCTCCGCCTGTCCCGCAGACACCCGCGCCGCAGCAGTACTATCCGCAGCAGTACTACCCTCAGCCGTCGGCACCTCCGCTTCCTTCGCCGGCTCAGCCCTCCTACTACCCGGGCTCTGGCGCCGTCACTCCGCATTCTGTCTACACTCCTGGGCCGTCATCCCGTGAGCGTCAGCTGGAGCAGTTCATCGCGCTCAAGCTTGGCTTGCCTTGCCCTCCTCCCCAGGGAAGTGCGAGTTGCGTCACCTCCTGCCCCCCGGCCCATCCCTGTAGGACTGAGACTGAGCTGCGGTCGTGTCCTGTTTCCTCGTCTGTCTCGTCGTCTCCTGTGATCTCCTCCACCCCACTCCCTGACGACATCGTATGGCTTGACGTTTGGCAGTCTCGTTTCGCGCCTCCTTCTACCGCGTCCGCGTCCCTCGCTTGTTGCCATGTAACCACGAGTGATCTGGCAACCCCCTTCCAGGACCCTGCTGAGACCAGGATCATCGACTGCGAGGCCACGCATCACATGACGGCCTCTTGTGAGGCCTTCAGTATGCTCGGTCCTGTTGGCGATGTCTCCGGTGTCCGGACAGGTTCCGGACAGGTGTTGCCTGTCCGTGGTGTAGGCGTCGTTCGTTTCTGTGGTCCGGCCGGTGACGTCTTTCTGACCGATGTTCTCTTCGTCCCTGGTCTCGAGCTCAGCCTCCTGTCTGTGACTGCCCTTGACCGCATGAGCATGGACGTTGTGCACTCGCGTGGTGTCGGCACTGTGTCGTTGCGTCCGTCTGGTCTTGTCGTACTGCACGCCACCGCCNTCCGGACAGGTGTTGCCTGTCCGTGGTGTAGGCGTCGTTCGTTTCCGTGGTCCGGCCGGTGACGTCTTTCTGACCGATGTTCTCTTCGTCCCTGGTCTCGAGCTCAGCCTCCTGTCCGTGACTGCCCTTGACCGCATGAGCATGGACGTTGTGCACTCGCGTGGTGTCGGCACTGTGTCGTTGCGTCCGTCTGGTCTTGTCGTACTGCACGCCACCGCATGTGGCAACTTGTGGCACGTTCCCCGCCTCTCCTCCTCCTCTCCCGTCTCCTCCCCGTCGGCCGCCACCGGTCATGTGTTTGTTACCAGCACGCTTTCTCCTCAGCACACCCGCCTCTTGTACCGCCGCCTTTGCCATGTCCATTCTGCCGCAGTAGAAAGCATGCTTCGCACCCAGCCAACCAAGGGCCTTGATCCGGAGACTTTCCCTCTCCCGTGCCCCACTGAGTGCATTGACTACGCTCAGGGGAAAATGCAGCGGTCCACGTACCCCCTATCTTCCTCCCGGGCGTCCGCCCCCCTTGACCTTGTCCACTCGGACGTCATGGGCCCTCTCCCCACTGCGTCCGTCGGTGAGCATGGCCGCTATGTCCTCACTCTTACGGACGACTACTCTCGCTACCGTTGGGTCTTCTGCCTTCGGCAGAAGAGCGATGTCGCCCGAACCATTCAGGACTGGCTTGTCCTTGCGGAGCGCGAGTGTGGCCGCCCCCTTCGCCGCTTTCGCTCCGATCGCGGTGGCGAGTACCTGGGTGAGGCCACGACCTTTCTCGCCTCCCGCGGGATCCACCATGAGACGTCTGCGCCCTACACACCCGCCCAGAACGGCGTCTCCGAGCGGTGGAACCGTACCATGGCCGACGCCGTTCGCACCATGCGNGCACTGGTGCGGTCGGCGCGCTGACCTCCGCCTGGCTCGCGTCTGGGGCTGCGTGGCTGTTGTGTGGCTGCACGCCCCACAGCAGGGCGGCAAGCTCGCCCCCCGCGGACGCCCCTGCACCTTCCTCGGTGTGTCTCATCAGTCCAAGGCCTGGCGCTTCTGGGACCCATCCCGACACTGCATCGTCGAGTCCCGCGATGCCCTCTTCTTTGCGGACCTATTTCTCGGCGACCTCATCCGCTCCGGCTCGTCCGTATCTCTCCCGTCGCGTGGGGGAGTGGTGAGTCCGTCCTCCGTCCTGTCGCTTCCGGGTGACACATCACTCCGTCCCTCTGAGCCGGTAGCCCCGGTCGCATCCACTGGCCCCTCCGAGCCAGCTACCCCCGGGCCGGCAGCCCTAGTCGCGTCCGCTGGCCCCTCCGGGCTGGCAGCCCCAGTCGCTTCTGATGGCCCCTCCGGGCCGACAGCCCCAGTCGCGTCCACTGGCCCCTCCGGGCCGGCAGCCCCAGTAGCTTCCGCTCGCCCCTCCGGACCGGCAGCCCTAGTCGCTTCCGATGGCCCCTCCGGGCCGGCAGCCCCAGTCGCTTACGATGGCCCCTCCGGGCCGGCAGCCCCAGTCGCTTCCGTTGGCCCCTCCGGGCCGGCAGCCCCAGTCGCTTCCGCTGGCCCCTCCGGACCGGCAGCCCTAGTCGCTTCCGATGGCCCCTCCGGGCCGGCAGCCCCAGTCGCGTCCGCTGGCTCCTCCGGGCCAGCAGCCCCAGTCACGTCCACTGGCCTCTCCGGGCCAGCATCGCCTGTTGCGTCTGCTGGCTCCTCCGGGCCAACTGGCCCCTCCGGGCCAACAACGCCTGTCGTGTCTGGCACTGCTGGCTCCTCCGGACCAGTAGCCCCGTCCGCCTCCGTTGGCCCGTCGGACTCAGCACCATCTTCTGCCCGACCGCGCTACACACGTGGCCCAGGCGGCAGCCTCCGACCTCGGTCGACGGTGAGCACGCAGACCATCGCTCCGCATCCCGTGACGCCTCGACCTCCTATGGCTCCACGTGTCTCTTCCACTCCCACGGTCGTGAGTGGGGACCCTGGCACAAAGGCTCTCGGCCTGACCACTTCCGCCATCATCGCAGACCTTCACCCGGGTTCTGCATTGGGGTACGCCATGCTTCATCACGAGCATCAGCATGCTGTTGTGGCTGCACTCGCCCGCATCCCACCTGAGGCTCGTGATGCACACGCCCTCTCAGTTCGGTCCACAGCGCGCCCAGAGGACCCTTCCACACTACGCGAGGCTCGAGCCTCCCTTGAGGCCGCACATTGGGATGCTGCCTGCGCCGACGAGCTCGCTGCTATCCGACAGCACCACGTGTATGACCTCGTCGACCTCCCTCCGGGTCGGAAGGCCATTGGTGCCAAGTGGGTCTTTCGGCGTAAATGGAAGCCTGACGGATCCTTGGACAAGTACAAGGCCCGCCTCACAGCAAAGGGGTTTGCTCAGGTCCCTGGGATCGATTACGACCAGATCTTCGCCCCAGTTGGTCGGTTCTCCACTAGCCGGGCGCTCTTCAGCCTGGTTGCCCAGCACGGGTGGGAGCTGCATCAGATGGACGTGAGCAACACATTCCTCCATGGCTCACTGGAGGGTGAGGAGCTTTACATGACGCAGCCCCCAGGCTTCGACGACGGCACTGGGAGAGTTTGGCGGCTGCGGAAGGCCCTATATGGCCTGATGCAGTCGCCTCGGTGCTGGAACCAGGAGATCAGCAGTACGCTTCTCCGTGATGGCCTCCAGCGCAGCACCGCTGACCCCACACTGTTCGTCAGCCCGCGAGGTCAGACCTTCGTAGCAGTTCTGGTCTACGTCGACGATCTCCTCATTGCGTCGCCAGACGCCGCCGCCATCCAGCGTGTCAAGAACTTGCTGCACGCCGCCTACCAGATGAAGGATCTCGGGTCTGCCCGAGTCTTCCTGGGCATGGAGCTCGAGCATGATCACTCCCAGGGCATCCTACACGTCCATCAGGCTGCCTATGTGCNCATGTCACCCGATGGCCAGGTGAAACTGAAGAGTCCTGACCCAGCTGTTGTGGGGGAGCCAGTCGATGTGACCACGTATCTGCGGATCATCGCGTCACTGATGTTCCTGGCGACGACGACGCGTCCAGACATCGCGTTCGCCGTCAACCTCCTGGCCCAGTTCTCTCAGGAGCCGCGTCACCTCCACTACGAGGCCGCGATCCGAGTACTGCGCTATGTCGTCTCGACCCCTCGGCGAGGTCTCATGTTCCATCGCCAGCCGTCCGTCGTCGCAGTGGGCTACACCGACAGCGACTGGGCCGGCAGTCCAGACGGTAAGAGTCGCACAGGCTGGATCTCCCTGATCGGTGGCACAGCTGTGTCCTGGCGTAGTGGCAAGTAAGGGTGCATTGCACGCAGCACTGCTGAGGCTGAGTACGTGGCCCTTGGCTCAGGCGCGTGTGAGAGTGTGTGGTTGCGTCGTCTGTTGTCCGAGCTGCGTCAGTCTGTCGCATCCATCACCTTGCATTGTGACAATGAGAGTGCCATGGCCATTGCAGACAATGACGGTGTGCATCACACTCGCACAAAGCACATCAATGTTGAGTATCACTATGTGCGTTCGTTGTTGCACGACGACAACATCAACATCGTGTGGGTTGAGACAGCACGGCAGCTAGCTGACTTCCTGACCAAGGCACTGAAGCGGGACTCGTTCAAGAAGGCTGTGAGTTCAGTCGGCGTGCGTCCGTGACTTGCCCTCTTTGTCTCTGCCTGCGCCTCTACGTGCCCTGGGGGAGTCTGTGTGTTGACCGTGTCTCTGCCCGCCTATGTGCACTACGCCTGTGAGTCATGGGGGAGTGTTGGTTTTTTGCGCTCATTGTGCTCTGTTGTGTCCTCCCGGCTTGTGTACATCGGCGTACAGATGCCTGACGGCGAGACTCGACGCTGATGGATTGTCATCCGGTGGAGCCGACGCACGCTGAGGTCGTCTCGGAGTTCGCTGGAGCCTCCTCTCTCCAGCGACGTGTTCAGCTCCATCGGCAGGCCTGCTTGGCGGTCGCGCTGCCGGCCGTCACTGCCACCGCAGTCGCTGTCTGCATGCGTCCAGCGCGTCCTGTCGTGCCTGCGTCGTCATGCGCTGCCTAGGGTCCCTGTTGCATGTTGCATGGCCCTGTTCGGCAGCATAAACCGTCGTGGGCACTGCCTGGGTTCAGGTTGCCATAACTCCTCGCTACTGTTTTTCTGGTTGATTCTGACCGCACGGCTGCGTTCGCAGCGTCGGTATTATGGTATGGTCCAGTTTTCAGGCAAAACGGACGACGCCCGGGTTTTGGGCTGTCGGCCGTCTGGCAGGCCTCACCGAGAAAACCTGCCAGCCTGAAATTAGCTACTTTCTGATTGGCTGATGAACTGAGTAACAAGCTCTACAGAGCTGGGGGGGGGGGCTAGAACTTGGAGGGGTCCCCCATTGCTGCTCATTCTTCATTCTTAATTAGTTACATTCAGTTTTCAGCTGCTTTCTGGTGCTAACTCTGGCGCGCGCATTTCTGAGTAACAAACCCTGAGCTTCCAGACTTAGGCTCTAGAGAAGCAGACTGAGGGGGCAGCTGACTTAAGCAACGAGCGTGGAAGCCCGCACGCTGCATCAATAGCGCTGCTGCCCCAACCTGCTGCCCAGGCTTTCTATTTGACTATGGCTTTGCCGAAGAAGCCGAGCATGGAAAACGTGGCGAGGCATTCATCCCAAATCTCCTCAGTCTTCAACTCAATGGCAGAATCGAGGTCATCAACAAGGCCCAGTGCAATGAAGGCACCGGAGGGCTAGAGGGGGTCCTCAACCTCGTTAAGGGGGGTGCTAGCATCGCAGTAGCTCTTAGCGGCAGCCATGAGGATAACATGCCATGGCGAGACGGCCCGGATGGACTCAGCCTGAAGGCAGTTGAGGCTACCCTCGGAAAAGGCATGAGCTCCCGCCCGAGGAAGTGCATAGAAGCTTCCTAGCTTTGTTGTTGCTGACGTGGCAATGCAGTCGAGTCAGCTGAGGCACTAGCACGCAAGCCAGGCGCAAGAACAACAATGGTTTGGCTAGGAGAGATGCACATAGCCTTACAAGGTTCAAAGCTTCAGTTTGCAGAGAGCGATGACGATTCACAAACTAAAAAAAATAGTTGGCACAGTATATGAAGATGAATGATAAGGGGGAGAACGAGAAAGCGGAGTGTGTGAGAGAAAACAGTCAAAGAGAATGTCAGAGGTAGGTTTTATGTAAGTTCGCAAGTAACAAGCAATAGTGCGGGTGGTTGTGAGGCAGCGAGGGAGGGACCGAGTGAGCAGCGAGCTTGACAATGCTCGACGCCTTCGCTAGTGCCTGAGACCGCAACCACCCAGTGAAAGTGAGATTCTGCAAGGTGGGTTGCTGGAAAGAAATCCGGCAGTACTCAGACTAGTGAGAAGCACCCAAGTTGGAAGCCATCTTCTAGTGCAGCAGAGGATTCAGGTCACGGCAGGGCAGATTTGAAACTGAGAGGAGGGGGAGAGAGAGAGAGTGTTGTTGCAAGACTGAAAGATCAAGGAAGGCGTACGCGTTTTGGCCGCAAGGCCTTCATCAGCGCCTATGATCAAGACACAAACAGTCACAGCTCATATAGGCTAGAGC